>PVKV010014031.1:0-59049 GCA_004027835.1 Alouatta palliata | reverse complement strand
TGTGTTGTGTTGCCTCGGAGGCCTCTGTTCTGTTCCATTGGTCTATATCTCTGTTTTGGTACCAGTACCATGCTGTTTTGATTACTGTAGCTTTGTAGTATAGTTTGAAGTCCGGGAGTGTAATGCCTCCAGCTTTGTTCTTTTTGCTTAGAATTGACTTGGCTATGCGGGCTCTCTTTTGGTTCCATATGAAGTTTAACTTTAATTCTTATATAATGTATTTGTAATATATTATCTGTCCTATAGACAATATATTACAAATACATTATTTATATAAGAATTAAAGAAGCTATGAACTAAACTAAAAAATACCTTGAATAAAACTGTTTGTAATATATTATCTATCCTATAGACAATATATTACAAATACATAATAACAAGATCAACAAAGACACACCTGTGAAAAGAAGCCAACTGCCTAGAAAATAAAGGCAGCCCCAGAGTCCACTACTTGCCCAGGCTCCTTCCAAGATTAGGTACCTAATTTTGTATTTGTAATTTTCTATTCATTATCTTTAAGAAAACCCCCGAAATCACACAAGCTTTAGGCCCTTCAGAACCTGGATCTGCTCCAGTGGGGAGTAAACATTATGTGATTCACATATAATGAGTACAATACTTGGCTGAGCTTTTTCAAAAAACTATAACCAGAGAGATATACCAGGTTCCTGGATGACAAAATTTACTGCTATCAAAATGTCAAGTCTCTTGAAGTTTAATTGAGAATTTCATGCAAGCACAATAGATATTCCAACAGTATTTAGAAAACATAACAGAACTTTGGAAAAAGCTGGGAAACATCTGGAAAAAAATAAGAGTCACTAAGAAATTTTTGGAAAAGATGATTAATTAAATATGAGGTGCTGGATTGAGGGAAATATGGCTGTTTTCCTGGGTACAAGACATATTCTAAACTTTCAGTAATTTAAACAATGTGGTACTGTGCAGGAATAGGCATGCTGACCAAAACAGACATTAGGACATGTAAAAAATTAATAATAAATAGGCAATATGAAGACAAATTCAGCAGGGAAAGAGGAAGTGTTCAGAAACATGGTAATGGTACAACTGGTTAGATAACTGGGAGTAAAAATAAATCCACTTTTATTTTAATCTCACGTCATCCACCCAAATGACCTAAATAAAGTAATGAAATATTTAAAAAGATCAAATTATAGGAAAGTTACAAGAAAATAAATATTAATATGATTCAAACTCCACAGAGAAATTGTTTGTTTGTTTGTTTGTTTTTGAGACAGGGACTTGCTCTGTCACCCAGGCTGCAATGTAGTGGCACCATTATGGCTCACCACAGCTGCAACTTCCCAGGCTCAAGCAATCCTTCCTCCTCAGCCTCCTGAGTAGCTGAGGCTGCAGGCATGCATCACCTTGCACAGCGGAGGAACGGTTTTTTTAAAAGATTAGTAACAATGAAACAAGTTACAAAATGAAATATTAACAGAACTGACAATATAGAACTGAAAAATATTTGCACACAAGAAAAACTCATCCGAATTAAAGGCAAGCAATATAAGGGGATTAAAATACTTTCTGCAAGTATATAAGGCTAACATTGACCTTATATAAAGAGCTCATTCAAATCTGTAAGAACAGCACCAAGACATCAATAGATTAACATGCATAAAAGCAAGTATGAACACTCTGGCAGTTCCTCAAAGTACTCAGCATGGAGTTACCATAGGACCCAGCGACTGAACTCTTAAAGATCTAAGACAAATGAAAATATGTGTCCTCCACAAAACTTGTACGTAAACGTTCATAGTAACATTATTCATAACAGTCAAAAAATAGAAACAACTCCAGTATCCGTCAACTGATAAATGGATAAATATGTTATATCTGTACAACAAAATATTATTAGGCTATCAAGACAAAAACACTATTTCAAGCTCCAACATGGTTGCCTCTTGAAAACTCACACTATGTGAAAGAAGGCAGTCACAAAAGATCATATGCTGTGTGATTCCATTTACATAAAATATCCAGGACAAGTAGACATATAGAGACATAGAGATAAGTGGTTGCCTAGGTCTGCGAAGGAGCTTGGGGGGAAATAAGGTGTGACTGATAATAGGTACAGGATTCCTTGATGGAGTGATGAAAAGCTGGTGATAGTTGCACAACCCTATGAACATACTGAAACTCATTTAACTGTTTGCTTTAAATGGGTGAATTGTATGGTGTGTGAGTTGTATCAATATACAGTGCATGATATATTATCACAACACTATCTACATATCACTGTACAATATTATAAATAGCTTTATGATAATGATGCTTTTTTAAAGTATGCCCAGCAAATCACAGAAGAAATCATGTTAACACACTTGAGGAAACTATCAACATTTGTAATAACCAAATAAATACAAATTAAAGCAGTAAGGAGATAGTATTTATTTTCATCAGTCAAAATAACTAGAAAATAGTTTTGACAATTCTCATTGCTGCTAGAAGTATGGCAAAACAGACGTTCTCATATATTGTCACTGGGAGTGCAAACTGACACTGCCTTTTTTGAAGGCAGTTTAGCAACAGATATCAAGAATTCTAAATATAGTAATACTCTGCCTCAGTGGTGTAGCTTATAAAAACATCACACAAGAAATTCTTCCCAAATACGAAAGAAAAAAATCTTTAAATACAAAGACCCTCATTTCAGCATTATATATGACCATGAAGAAATGACACACCTTACATGTCTAGTGATAGTAGAATAGTTCAGTGTGCTGTGGTATACGTATCAGATGAAATACTACACAGCAGTGAAAACTATATTACGTTAATATAAGAAAATAATTATTACATAATATCAAGAGAAAATGACAGTACAAAACTGTATTCATAGTATTGTTAGAACTAGGCTTAACTCTTTTCTTCTTTTTTATATTCTCAAATTATCTTTAATAAACTATCCTTAAGTTTTTTAATATCTAAGAAAAATAAAACTAACAACAATGTAAAGCACTATATGATGTGTGGTTTATGCTATAATGAGCACCAGATATTCAGAGAAGAGTTTCAAACTCGGTGTTTCAATATTTTATCTGCAAGTGACTATGCTTCTATGGTTTTTTTTTAACCCCAATAAAAGTCATTCAGTGAAGCCCTATTTAGGGACACTTCATCTGGCATGTACAAACAAATTACCAAAAAAAAATAAAAAACCAAATTAGTGATAGTTTATACATCAATCCATATATGTGATGTGTTTTTACTTCACTATTCTACAATTATATTTACAGTAAACATTTAGTCTTCAAACTGTTTCAATCTATATTTGTTAAATATTTTAAAACTAAATATATAATCTACTTTGAATTGTCACCAATAGACTCAAACAGGGCAACAACCTCTTTAAGGAAAGCAAGCTACTTGCATCAAAATGAGAATACTTTCTATTCTTTTAAAAAAAAATCTAGGTGGCAACATTCTATGTACAGTAGGTAATTTATTTGTGGTTTTATTTCAAAAACAGAATATTTCATTAAAATATACAATTCTCATCATAGTTTGGCACACGAAACTCTTCTAAAAATACAGGTTAGACATATAACACAACGAGGAAGGACAGGATTTTAATGAAAAGTTGCAATAATTTATAAATTGTGCTATTACAATTAAACAGTATAAATCTTCAGAAATTTTAACTTGATTTTCAAAACACTGAAAGTTTAATCAAGAATCATTACTGTCTCTGAAGTACTTCTCCTATGTCCACTCCATCTCCATTTTGCCAAAAATCCACATAATCAAAATGTTGTATGATTTTTCTTAAGACTTTTATTGAGATCAAAAACTAAATAAGTACACTTGCGCTTCAAGTCTAAAACACAAAACTTGCGTGCTGCTCCATTTTACCTTGACTCAGCCAATCAGAATCCAATGTTGCCTGGCAAACCCTCTCACGCTTATTACAACAACAATTCTGTTGCTTGATTTTTAAAGCAGTAAATACATACTCAGATTTTTTTTTTTTTTTTTTTGAGATGGAGTCTCTGTCACCTAGGCTAGAGTGAGTGGTGTGATCTCTGCTCACTGCAACCTTCGCCTTATGAGTTCAAGTGATTCTCCTGCCTCAGCCTCCTGAGTAGCTGGGATTACAGGTGCATACCACCACACCTGGCTAATTTTTGTATTTTTAGTAGAGACGAGGTTTCCCCGTGTTGGCTAGGCTGGTCTTGAACTCCTTACCTCAGCCTCCCAAAGTACTGAGATTACAGGTGTGAGCCACTGCGCCTGGCCTCAGAAATTATTTTTTAAATCTATTGGTAAATAGTCAACATTTCAGGAAAAACAATGCAAAAACGTATTATCCTGGTTGCTTTTCCCTGATCAGCATGTGAAGGCTGAAAGGAATAAAGAGAACTATTTCACTTTCATACTGTTCTCATATTCATTTCTTATGTGCCAAGAACTTTAGAAATATAAAGACAGACAAAGTAGAAAATATAGCCTCTGCTTTTTCTGTATATTCTGCACACCACATATTTCATTACACACCAATGTGTTTGTCAGATTCAACTGCATTGTTATTTTATATCTTCCTTGGTATATGCAAGAAAAATGGAAACAAAACTTTTAATGGAAAACAGAAAACTTTAATAAATGACAAAGTAGATAGTATATTGGCTACATTCGCTGACTACGCAATGATATAACCGTAAATTAATAAAATTAACTTTGGAAGAAACAACCACTTGAAAAAGGTTAAGTATTAAGTCGCTCCTAAATAACTTTTAAGTCAAAAAGCAAGCAACAAATACAGACTATTTAGAAAATAATGTAAAGAGGAATAGCTAGGTGTATTAGTCTGTTCTCACACAGCTATAGGTACGTACTACCCAACACTAGGTAATTTTATAAGAAAAGGAGGTTTAATTGACTTACAGTTCCTCATGGCTGGGAAGGCCTCAGGAAACTACAATCATGGCTGAAGGAGGAGAAGCAAACACCCTCACGAGGCAGCCAGTGTGAGAGAAAGAGCAAGGGCAGTGGGAACTGCAGACGCTTTTAAACCACCAGATCTCGTGAGAATTCACTCACTATCACGAGAACTGCATGAGGGAAATCCACCCGATGATCCAATCACCTCCTACCAGGTCCCTGCCTCAACAGTTGGGGATTACAATTCTAGATGAGATTTAGGTAGGAACACAGCCAAACTATATTACAGCGCAGCAAAATCTGTCATTTAAATATAAATCTAAATGACTTTGCTGTTTTTTTAAAAAAATTAAAGTATACAAACCAAATGCGTAACTGAAAAGACAAACAGAACAGCAATGACCTAAGAAAGACAGGAAGAATTAATACAAATAAAAGAAAAAATAATAAGAAAAGAAACCACTCCTAGGAGAGCTGTGCAGTAGATACTGTGGCCCCTCACCCAGGCCCCCTTCAGCTCCAAGGCTGTTGCTGGGAGTAATTATTAGCTATTGATGGTTCACAGCTGAATCAATTTTCTGGAATTGACCTTGGCTAAAGGAATTTGCCTGAGTATGTTTATGTCTCTTCTTCAAGGGCAGCCCACAGTCCAATGACTGGATTCAATGCAGGGATTCAAAGACTCAGCCCTGGTGCCTTGGAGTGGTACATGTCTGAATGACCTTTCAGTCTCGAGCCTCCCCCTGGAACCAGCTGAGGCTACTGATGCAGCTGCAGCTCAGTTTGGTTTCTTCCTCTGCTCACCGTTATTATCTCCCTGGCTTACTCAAAGGAGTTGTTTCTGAGAGCACTCTTTGATAAACTCCTGCAGGTAAATCTCAGTCTCAGGGCATCTAACCTGCCGTAGCTAGTGCTGAAAGTGATCCTAGGAAAGTGGTTTTAAAATGAGTTTGCAGGCACAGCCAGATCCCCCACTGGTGGGCAGGTACTGAAGACCCATCACTGGGGATAGATGGAGCATGGATACCTCTGGCATGAGACAGTGGTGCAAGTATTAAAACGTTCCTGGTGTGAGCTGGCATTAAACACCAGCAAAAGGGAATGTACTGGCAGGTGCAGTGTCATAGGATTCTGAGAGGTAGAGAAAGTGATAATTACAAGGATTAGGGAACTGGCTGCTGCTGACAACAATGGATGCCCTGGAGGAAGACGATGAAAGGCTGAGGTTAATTATCACCAATTAAGAGTAAGCAGGAAAGTCAGATGGCTTCTTCCATAAGACATAAAGAGATTCTCATCTTCCATGAGCGAACACCAAAAGAGGCTAAGAGTCAAGTCCAGGCCTCAATGATAAGAATAACAGACCTTCAGAAGAGGTTGAATGAGGAGAGCCCCTGTTGGGAAGAAGCTGAGCTTAAGGCATGGCATGGAGGCATATTGAATTCCCACATTCTCCTCAGACTCTGGGCCTATAGAAGTGGCCCCCTTCATCCTGTCAAAGGCCAGCACTGCCTGCTGGCTTGAAGATGATGCAGTCATCGCCTTGCAAGGCCACAGGCTTTCCCTTCAGATCCACTTCTGCCTCCTCTTTCAGCCATGAGATAAATGAGTAGGGTTGAATCGTAACATGAGCCAGCGTGTTGAGAGAGGGAAGAGATGATGCTCTCAAAAGGAGACATAGGACCAAGCTGACATGTACCAGCAGAAACCAAGAGGGGATATTTGGTGTTGGATCAAATTGAGTAGAAGATAAGGCTGAATAAAGAAGGGTCAATCAAGATGGAGCACTGTCCTGTGAAACAGGATTTAACCCTGACAAGCAACCCAGGAGTTGGTGACAACACACTACGAGCTCTTAGGACCTTGTAGAAAACATGGCCACATTATGTGAGGGGAATTGCTGGAACTTCCACGGCAGACAGGAAAATAAAGGGTCAAAAGGTTAGGAAAATGGTCTAGAGTGAATATATCCTGTTGAATGCCAAAAAACCCACTCAGCAATGATAGACTGTGGGAGGGGCCAGAGGACACTGTTTAATAAAGCAATAGAGAAAGTCATAGGGACGAGGGACATCAGCATCTCTGTGACGGTCAGTGTGGCCGTCCCCTGTGGGCTTGAGCTGATGTTGGGGATACTGGTACAGAACTGGGCTCCCTGATAACAATGGGGATGATAGTGTCCTGCAGTGATGAGGACAGAATGTGGGTGATTGTTCTAATGGCTGATCAGTTTGGATGGAAAGAGAGAGAGGTGTCTGACTCACAGAGACGTGAAGTTGCTTAATGGAACACAGCATCTGTAGGGACATCTTGGATGAGCAGCCAATAAGCATATTACTCAAATTATACAATCAGGATAAATCAAGGCCAAGAGTAGTGGCTCATGCCTGTAATCCCAACACTTTGGGAGGCCAAGGCAGGAGAATCGTTTCGAGATCAGCCCAGGCAGTGTAGTAAGAAGACTCCTGCATCCCTACCAAGAAATTAAAAATTAGCCAGCCATGGTGGCATGAATGTGTACTCCCAGCTACTCGGGAGGCTGAGGTAGGAAGATCACTTGAGCCCAGGAGTTTGAGACTGCCATGAGCCATCACCACGCATGCCACTGAACTTCAGCCTGGGCAACAGAGTGAGACCCCCATCTCCAAAAAGAAAAGAAAAGAAATCGACCATGGATCTTCAGGAGATTGAGACCAGTTACCCCAATAAACGTGACCATATTCTGCCTAGTTTCTGGATCTGAGCCACTACTCAGGCTAGGAACTCATTGGCTGAAGGATAGACCAGGTCCCAGGAAGAATTCTATCACCTACAGCAAGTATATATGATAAAGATTCCCCCAGTCCTTCTTCCAAAGGGACATATAGCCATTTGTTTGGGTGGATTGGGGGAAGAGGAATTCCCGACATTTCAAGGGTTTGAATTCACATTGATACTAAAGGACCCAAAGTGTCATCATCAAGTCCCAATTTGCCATAGTTAGAGTGGGCACATTCACAAGCCAGGTAATAAATTCAAACCTGGGTTCAAACCAGCTTGGGCAACATAGGGAGACCTTGACTCTACAAAAAATTTAAAAATTAGCTGGGTATGGTGGCACACACCTGTGGTCCCAGCTACTTAGGAGGCTGAGGTGGGAAGATCGCTTGAGCTCAGGAGGTCAAGGCTGCAGTGAGTTATGATCGGGCCACTGCACTCCAGCCTGCGCGACAGAGCAAGACCCAATCTCAAACCAAATATCAAAAAATTTAAAAAAATTTTAAACCAAGACATATAATAAAAATCGTTGTTGGTTTTAGTCACTGAGTTTTATAGTGGTTTATGGTGCAACAACAGATAACTAAGACAGAACTCGGTATTTGGAAATGGTTGGTGTCTGCCTTAAGAAAAACTTGCAGCCTTACTTTTGGGACCAGGTGGTAGGCAGGAGACAGAAGTCCTTAAAGAGATTATTATGGAAGGCTTGAAATACAGTAATGAAATAGCTATTGGAGGCTGAAGGAAAGGGGACATATTGTAATTTATTAACAGGAGGTGCAAACCCCACAGAAGACAGTGGTGAAACTGTCATCTACGGGAATGCAGAAAACAGAAAACGTACCTAAGGAACTCATAGGTCCGGCTGAGGATATTTACAGGCACACTGTGGAAAGTACTAATTGTTTTTATTTTGCTTTGTTTTTGCTTTTAGCTGCCTATGAAAAGCACATGAGGAGTAGAATAGGAAAACAAGAGAAACGTACAGTTTTAAAGCGAAATTTAGGGGAAATATAAAGAAATCAGGATTTGGTTTAGTACCCCTTTGTGAGATGAGCCTCTATTGATATTTGTGTGATGTTTTCATTGTGGATAGACTGGGATTATAAATTTTTGGAAGAAAGCGCACAGAGGTGAAGAGCTACATCCTATCGAAGGTACATACCATTAAAATGATTTTTTACTGTTGATGTTGATCTTGGTCACCTGGCTGAGCTAGTATTTGCCAGGTTTCTCCACTTAAAGTTACTCTTTTCTCCTTCACGTGTTGAACTCTTTGGAAGGAAGTCTTAAGGAGTCGGGACTTATGCTTCTCTTCCTTGAGGAGTCACTTTTCTTTCCCTCTTCTTCTTCTTTTTTTTTTTTTTGGTAGAGATAGGGTCTCTCTATGTTGCCCAGGCTGGTCTTGAACTCCTGGCATCAACTGATCCTCCCACCTTGGCCGCCCAAAGTGCTGGAATTACAGGTGTGAGCTACTGGGCCTGGCCTTCAATTTCCTTTTTAACCAAACGTGCTTAAATCTGTTTCTGGGTTCTGAATTGTTTTCATTGATCTGGTTATCTATCCTTGCTTCAATATCACACTGTCTTATATAATAAGGGGGGGGACATCCCCTCAGAATAATTTATATCTTCGTTTTTAATTGTGATAAAAATATACATAACATAAAATGTACCATCTTAGTCATTTTTAAGTGTAGAGTTCAGTAGAATTAGTACATTCATGTTGTTGTACAACCAGTCCCTAGAACTCTTTTGATATTACAAAACTGAAACTCCATACTAATTTAAAAACAACTCTCCATTTCTCCCTTCCCCCAGCCACTGGCAACCACCATTCTACTTTCTATCTCTATGAATTTAACTATTCTATGTAGCTGATACAATTATACAATTCATACAAATCGTCAATTTGTCTTTTGTGAGTGATATATTTCACTTAAGCATAACATCTTCAAGATTCATCCATGTTGCAGCATGTGTCAGAATTTCCCTCCTATTTAAGGCCGAATAATATTCCTCTGTGTGTGTGTGTGTGTGTGTGTATGTGTGTGTAACATTTTGTTTATTCATTCATCTTTTACCAAGTTTCTGTTGGCACCTGGGTTCCTTCTACCTTGTGGGTATTGTGAATAATGCGGCTATGAACATGAGTGTACAAATTACAAGATTCTGTCTTCAGTTCCTTTGGGTATATGCTCAAAAATGGAATAGCTGAATCATATGATAATTCTATTTTTAATTTTTTGAGGAATCACCTGCTGCTTTCCCATGGTTGTCATATAAATTTAAGTTCCCATCGACAGTGCCCAAAGGTTGCAATTTCCCTACATCCTCACCAACACTTGTTATTTTATGTTTTTTGGATAACAACCGTCCTAATGTGTGTGAGGTGGTATCTCACTGTAGTTTTGATTTGCATTTCCCTATCGCTAATAATGTTGAGCATTTTTTATGTGCTTATTGGCCATGTGTACATCTTCTTAGGGAAATGTCAACTCAAGCCCTTTGGCCATTTTTTAATTGGGCTGTTTAGTTTTTTATTGTTGTTGAATTGTAGGAGCTCCTTCCATATTCCAGATATTACATCTTTATCAGATATATAGTTTGTGAATATTGCCTCTTATCATGGGAATTACCTTTCCAGTCTTTTGACAGTAACCTTCAACGCACGGAAATTTTAAGTTTTGATGTAGTCTATTATCTGCGTTTTCTTTTGTTGCTTGTGCTTTTGGTGTCATATCTAACAAATCACTGTCAAATCCAAAGCGACGAAGATTTCCCCCTATGTTTTCTTTTAAGAGTTTTGTAGTTGTAGGTCTTATATTCAGGTCTATAATCCATTTTAATTTTTGCATATGGTATAAAATAATGGTCCAACTTCATTCTTTTCAACATGGATGTCCAGTTTTCCTGCACCATTTGTTGAAAAGAATATCCTTTCTCTATTCAATAATCTCAGCACTTTTGTTGAAAGTCATTTTACTGTATATTTGAGGATGTATTTCTGGGCTCTCTAGTCTTTCTCAATATAATTTGTGACGATTAAATTTATGTATCAACTCGACTGAACCACAGGGTGCCCAGGTATTTGGTAAAACACTATTCCTGGGTGTGTCTATGAGGGTGTTTCTGGATGAGTTTGCTATGTGAACTGGTAGACTGAGTAAAGCAGATTGCCCTCTGCAGTGTGGGCAGAACTTGTCCAATCAGCTCAGATTCAAGCTGGAACTAAACCATTGGTTCTCCTGGGTCTTCAGCTTGCCAACTGTAGATCTGGAACTTCTCAACCTTTCTAATTACATGAGCCAGTTCCTTACAGTAAATATATATTGTTCCTGTTTCTTTGGGGAACTCAAACAAATACATAAATTTTAAGATAGAAAAACAGCATTCAAAATTGCATATAGAGTATGAGTTCAGATATTTTTATGATAGAAAAAAGTTAACAAATTAAAGTAGTATGTATTTGTTATAGATAACTTGGGAGATAAAGTAGAAAAAAGAAAAAAATCAGATCCTCTCATTTTGATGTATTTCATTCACCATCAAGAAATAGTATAGATCACCTATGTAAGTAATTTAGTCTCATTACAAAATAAGAATAATACTTTTTTGGACTGTTTTGTAACCAGCGTTTTGTGACTAATGCCACATTTTAACATTGCCCAAAGGCATTATTTCTGAAGAACATTATATAAATGTCTGTATAAATGCTTTTGATATATTCTGATGCCTAAATAATATACCACAATTTATGTCTGCATAAATGCTTTTGATATATTCTGATGCCTAAATAATATACCACAATTTATTTCACTATTTCCATTAGTGTTCTCACTATTTTAAGTAATGTTGTAATAAACATAATTGTACTAAAATTTTTATGGATATTTATTATTATAACCTTAGGTATATACCACTTTAATAATAACAATGAAGAATTTTATTTGAAAAAAGAAAGTAAAACGTTTCTTGAGATTCTTATACACCGATCTTTTCTTGAATACCTTCCGTCAGTGGTATTTCTGGACTTTCCACAACTTTAAATACAGCTTTTTTTTTTTAAATATAGCTTTAGATTTTCCTTTTTTAAAATATAGTTTCAAAATGACAGGACAACTATCTGTTTTTCTCCAATAGAGAACTCGATTAAAATTCTTAAGATTTTCGGTTATTTTATTTGGGAAATTATTGAGTTCTCTTCTCTTACAGCAACTTTGAAGATCAAATCTTACTTTGATTTTAAAATTTAAACTTTATTTCCAAAAATAAAATTGAATTAATTTAAATGCCATAATCATTTCTAAAAGTTTTTTTTTTGTTTTGTATTTTTGATGGAGAGGGGTAAGAGTACTTTTTATTTGCTTATAGTCAAAATTAAACCCTTCAAGTAAATAGCAAATTTCTCATATTTCCTGCCTCAATACCACAAATTTATGCTTACCAAGTCTATCATAGACGGTTAGGTCATAAGCGAGTAGGCATGGAAAATTGAGTTCTAATTTCTATTATTTTTTCTAATATTCACCTGTAAGTATTCCTCTGATAGGGTGTTTAGGATTGAATGTTTCTGTCACCCCCCAAAACATATATTCAGAAGCCCTAATTCCCAATGTGATAGAAGCTGGAGATGGGGCTTTGGGGAAATAATTAGCGTTACCTGAGGTGATGAGGCTGTGGCTTTCATAACTGGATTAGTGTCCTTAAGAGTAGAATATCAGAGAGCTAGACATTCCTTTCCCAGGTGCATGCACAAAAACAGGTCAAGTGAGCACACAAGATGGCAGCTTCCTGTAGGCAAAGAGAAGAGTCAGCAGAATAAAACCTACCTTGCTGGCACCTTGATCTTGGACTTTCCATCCTTTAGAACTGTGAGAAATAAATTTTGACTGTTATTTAACCCACCCAGTCTGTGGTGTTTTGCTATTGCAGGCTGAGCAGAGCAGACTAAGACACAGGATTTAGTAGTAAATTTATTTTTCAATAGTGATCGATGACAACTGAAAACTTCACATTTTAACCTAATAATCTGTTTGCAGTTTAAAAGTTATATTTTGGTGACTCATAAAAAAACATAAAGTGGGGGTTCTGGGATGTTGATAGTTGTTTACAGAGATGTGTTAACTTTGTAAAAATATATTCAGTTGTACTCAATAATTAGTGTACATTTCTAATGTATTTATGCTTAATCAAAAAGTTCCCTTTAAATACTATTTCAAACAATAAAAATGTTAAGATTTTTTGAAAAAATGTAAGCTTTAAAAATAAGATTTAAATTTTTGGTGTGATTTATAGAAGTAATTTATCCTCACCCTATTCCTGTAAGTTCAACATTTATTTTCAACATGTAAAAACATAAAATACACTGACATTACCAAAAAGGATTAACCCCAAGGACGTAAAATGAAATAATATAGTTGATAAAATTAACATCCTTACTTATTTAAAATGTTTCAAGTTCTTTAACTATTTTCTTGTTAACTGTATTACAGCTGGTTCTGCTTTTAATTCATTGCTGTTTTCAGTAGTAGCTGTAAATCGAAGAATATTTTAGGCCCCGTGTCCATCAAAATTCAGAGAAATAAAATTCATATTTGTTACTCATTATCGTGTATTATTCATGCAGAAACAGGGCAGTTAGTTTTCTTCAGGCTTTTTTCTAAACTTTGCATTACATGACATCAGATATAAGCTTAGAAATGAAAGCAGAGACATGCTAACCATGTGGCTTCCTCCTAGCCTCCATGATGGTCTAAAGAAACACTTGCAGTATAAGAATACTTTAAAAGAATGATTTCTATGACTTTTCTGACAGATCTTTAATTTTTATCTATTGATTATCTGTTTTGTCCTTTCCTGAATTAGATGAATAGTACATTCCCTAATGAGTTTTTTATTTTTAAATCATAGCAATTGGTTCACCTTTTATTATGTTACTTCAGTAAATTTCCTTTTGATTTTATATATGCAGTTTAAGGATACAACTCTATTAGCAATATTAGGAACATGTTTACAATCTCAGATATACAACATAGCCTTTTAAATGCTATTCAGTCTTTAAATAAAGCTTTAAATGATCTTGACATACATCTGCATTTGGCTGATATTACAGACCCAAGAAATCAAGAACAAAAAGATTCTCCTCAGAAATAGCATTTATTGCAGCATCTGCAACCGTGCCATGCTCTGTCACCCAGGCTGGAGTGCAATGAAGTGGTCACCATGCTGGCCTAATTTTTTATTTTGTGTAGAGATGGGGGTCTCACTCTGTCGCCCAGGCTGGTCTCCAACTCCTGGGCTCAAGCAATCCTCCTGCCTTGGGCTCCCAAAGTGCTGAGACTACTGGTGTTAGCCACCCACACTGTGCCCCACCTATCTCACCTGCCTGCAAGAGCCAAGGAAATGCCCTAAGCACTGTCCACATAGCAACAGCAACTGCTTCTGCTTACATTAGAGGCGAGTTTTGCAATCAATGTGGCACCTCAATTCCCATTTAATTCTCCTTTATTTTCTGGTCTCTAAATCATTAATATCAAAATAGGGTGAAATAGAATGTACTTAGAAATATAAGATCAAAGTTTAAACTGCCACCTAGGCCCCTGGTTAAGTACAAATCCTGACACTATCTCATAAAAGTGTCCTGAAACAGGGGTCTACATGGATCTCCCTATCCCCAAACATTAACTTGGGGTGAAAGAATCCTTAGTCTCTAGACTATTTCCCATGGCCTGAATCGATCCTTTTATTTTTCTTCCCCTTCCAGATTTTGCCTGCCTCTCTCTCTCATCTTTCCTTCTCTACCTAAATGCTATCAAATTGTTTCCCTAAGACACATTCCCCAGGAAGAACTCATATTCACACACAGCTTTCATTTGAATAAAATTGAACAGCCCAATGAATGCATAATTTAACAATGCTCTTTAGCACGCTATAAATGTGGCTTTTATTTTACCCACTTTACAAGATTTGGAGCAAAATATTAATGAAACTTCATAAAAACCAATTCAAGCATCATTCTGGTTTTAAATTAGTTAGGTAGCTGTATGTTAGAGGAAAGAACTTCCAAGCAGGCAGTACAGCAGGGAAGAGCGTGGGCTTGGGCCTTACCACCCAGGCTCCAAACTCACTGCAACTTCAGGCAAATGACTCAGCGGATGACTCAGTCACACTGTGCCTCAGTTGCCTCATCTATACAATGGCAATAATAGGACCTGGAAGGCTTGTGAAGATTACATGCCTTTCTCCACGAAAGCACTCAATAAAATTAGCCTTTATTAATATGTCATCTGAGCTGAAATATAACGAAGAGTATAAAACAATATATTCACAGGAATGAGATGTATTAGTTCTTACACCTTTCTTCAAAACTGTCTTTAAGTCAAGACAATAATTATTATGATGAAACTATGATTATTTTTCAAAGTAATAAAATACAAGGCAACGATTTTGGGAAGTCTTTGCATTTTGGGAAATAAAAGGTAGGAGACTTTGAAAGTAGAAAATTGAAGCAAAATGTGGTAGCAGCTTCACTTTTAATCTTTCACATCATTCTCTTTTTTTCTCAACAATCATACTACTGCAAAAGGGTTTTTCTCCTTTTCTGCATGGATGGGAAGTATTGCAGGCTTATTCTATTCTCTACTAAATTCAAGCGTTCTAGTAGAAAAAGTAAAATATAACATATATTCTTACAATATCGTCCACATGAAAGATTTACTACAACAAAAATTATTTCTGAAGGCATTAATACCAGGAACAATTAATGTTTAAGTCGCAAACGGAGCAGAGGTTTACGCTGACAGGGAGCAGACAAAAGGGCGTCCATGCTTCAACAAAATGCTAGAGTTTTCAGTTTGCAGCCTGAACTTGACACTGTTGAAATGCATGCATTTCGGTGGCCCCGTGACATTTCAGGCGTCCCGAAGCCGAGCCAGATCAGCCTGGGCCGCGCTCTCTGTGAACGCGCGGCCTTCTGGGGACGCGCAGAGCTGAAGCGGCGGGCGCGCGCGGCTAACAGGCCCGCGCGGTCTCTGCGCGTCCCCGCCCCGGGATCCCGGCGAGGCCTAGACCCCCGCGACGACCCCGGGGAAGGGGTGGCTGCGCTCACCTGCAGCCGGGAGAGGACGGTGAGGAGAGGAGGCCGCTCAGCATGGGCGGAAACCAAAGGGCTCGCCGGCAGGCAGCGCGGTGTGAGGGTTGGTGGTTTATCTTCTTGGTCCCTGAAAATCCACCCCAGCTTAGCACCGAGGCCTGAACTCGAATTGTGCAAAACTTCCAGAGACCAGCTCGTAAAACGAGGGCGCGTCCCTGGGTGGGCTCGAACCACCAACCTTTCGGTTAACAGCCGAACGCGCTAACCGATTGCGCCACAGAGACTCCCATGCCGCCTGCTCCTTCTGCCACAGCCTTTACGAAGAATAATAAAGGCAGTGTGTGACTTGCCCCTTTCTGCTTTCTGATTGGTACTGTCAGAACCAAACTATTTCACTTCATGTTTCGAACCCTCTTAATTTCTATTTTCCACCTTTTAAGCATATCGAAAAATTATACAACAAAATCAAGCAGAATTGCAGATTGCAGGATGTATTACTATTGCTCCCCTCACCAAGTCCCATTTGGAAAGTTTTGTTTCAGAAAAATAACTATTTCTGATTAGTTTTCTTTTATGAGGAAATCAAAGTTTTCATCTTGTGAGCTGAGAAACTTTTCTTTTGTTTCAAACAATTTGCCCAGTGCTTCGCTCGCTAATCTGTCGTGATTTACTTGTGTATTATCCCAAGGTCATCTGAATTGTATTTATTTGACGGCTTTATTTTTATTTTCAGGTATTATTAAATGTATAGATGAAATCCCTATTTGTTTTGTGCTAAAGACAGTACAATGGATTTCACACTAACATTTTGTTACTGGAAAGAAACATCAGGGGGAAAAAAGCTGCAGGAACATTCCTTAGTCCCGGTGGGTTGTAGTTTATTACTAAATTTGCCCTCCTCCCTGGAATTAGCCTATACACCCACATCGAAGCCATATCCCTTAAAACACACATCTCGAAAGATAATTAAAACCCAATTTGAGGAAAGAGAAGTTGAAGAAGAAAAAGGAATGATGTATAACTCCTGAAAACTGTTAGCACAGCAACACTGCCGGCAAGCATGTACCATCTCTATAAATACTCAAATGAAAATCGTTCCCTTTGTGTGAATGTTTCCTGGTGCTTTTTAAGGTGCCCTTCTAAGTTTCAAACGCTCTTTTTCTCCCTTCTCTCCTCAAAGAATTGCGAGTTTCCGCTTCAGAACGTGATGTTTAAATTTTTAACAGTCACTAAATTGCTCGGTACAGAATCCCTCCAAAAACAATCGCTACCGTGATTTATAGACGCTGTAAGCGACGCGTCTTAGTCCAGTCAGCATTTTGAGTTCCCGTTGCGTGATAAGACAACTTAAATTGGCTTTGGAACCAATTAGAAGCCGAGTTCCCTGAAAGCGTTGAGATGTTAAACAGCTGTGAATTCACGCCAAGCTGCACAACTCCTCTTTCAACAAACTTTGGGAAGTGCACTTAAAATTTTTGAATTTGAAAGAACAATCTAGGAACTGCTTCTACAGAGCATATGAGAAGTCTGATTTCATAAGACGATGCTGCCTTTCCACTTGGCAATACTTTATGTACCTCAGGTCCTGGCTTCTCTTCTCCAAATACCAAACTGAGTGCCCTTTCCTCTATTGCTTTTGTGACTATCCAGTTAGAACAGACCAACTGGTGTACCTCACTGCCTCTTCATTGAATATTTACTGTCTTGTTTAATGTAATATTAGGAACGGTTCTACTCATGTAGAGGTCTTCAGCTCCAGTATCTTTTCCTCACTTCAGTCATCGTACTAGCATTCGACTTTTAAAGAGATAATGAGAAGCAGTTGATGAGAAAAACTAACTCACGAATATTAACTCATTGTAGGCTAAAAAATTGTCTATGTAAGTACCACTATTGGTTTTAAAACTGTCTTCAAGCCTGATTCTGTAGCTTTTAACATCTTACATAAAATAACTGGCTGTTTCCATGGTTAGTTAGCTCTGCCTTTTATTCCCTCTCCACTTGAAAATACTTCAAAGGAGCATATAAATATTTAAAATATTGAATGAACTCTGAATATTTTATTCCAACGATCTATATCAAACAGCTTTTATGCAGAATGACCACTAACAAAAATAAGGGAGCAGTATGCACTGTCATTTAAATCTTTGTGATCATCTCATCTTAGGCCATCAAATTTATGTTCAGTTTTTAAAGCCAAACCAAGACCACTGGATTTTTGGAAACATACATTATCTTTACTTAATTTTAAGATAACCCAAGATAAATGATTCCTATAGCTTCATTAGCACTTGGGTTTTTATAATTGCTAAAAGCGAAATGGACTGGGCATTTTGTCCCCTTTTTTGTGTCTTGTACACAACCAAACTGTAAGTTTACTTTTCCCAAGAATATGCCCTATCAATGGGATTCATCTGTGCAGATTAATGGGCCTATATATTTTATTTTCTTTTCAAGAGGAAAACAGGGAGAAAAGCAAGAACATCTGTGCAACTAGGATTCACCTGTTAAGACACAGGCAAGACACAGTGGGCCACACTGATCTATAGGCCTTTCAGATGTCAGGAATCCAAGGCTTTCAGATACTATTCCTCCAGCTTCATCCTAACTGCATAGGCAACTCACAGGATTGCCATTAGCATGACTGTGCATGACCTGAATTCTTCTTCATTTCTGTATTTCAGAAGTGTGGTGACAGAGTTGTTAAAAATGAAAAACCCAGTTAGAATTTTTATTTATTTATTTATTTAAAGAGCCAGACGTGGTGGCTCACGCCTGTAATCCCAGCACTTCGGGACGCTGAAGCGGGTGGATCACCTGAGGTCAGGAGTTCGAGACCAGCCTGGCCAACATGGTGAAACCTATCTCTACTAAAAACACAAAATTAGCCGGGCATGGTGGTGCCTGTAATCCCAGCTACTCGAGCGGCTGAGGCAGGAGAATCACTTGAACCCGGGAGGTTGTGGTTGCAGTGAGTCAAGATCACGTCATTGCACTCCAGCCTGGGTGACAAGAGCAAAAACTCTGTCTCAAAAAAAAAAAAAAATTTAGAATTTTTAAAAAATCTAGTGAGTTACAGAAGTCATCCCAATAAATAGAAGACGGTGGCACCAGGAAATAAGTTAAATGATAACACAGATGTCACTAAGAGCAAGAGGAGAACTATGAATCCAATTCTCAAAACAAACACGAGTCACGTTTTATAACTGATTTATAAGTAAAAGTAAATCAAACCCTTCCAACCAGTCTTAAGCTTAAACCACATTTCCTACTCAGCAAAAGTATTCTTCTCATATAAAACTGGAGGACTAGAGTCACTTATGTTTAACAATCCAACAGCAGCATCACAGAAACTAGCATTTGGCTGGGCATGGTGGCTCACACCTGTAATCCCAGCACTTTGAGAGGCTGAGACTGGAGGATAGCTTGAGACCAGAACTTGAAGACCAGCTGGGGCAACACAGGAAGACCTCATCTTCCTAAAATACAAAAATTAGCTGGATATGGTGTTGTGTGCCTTTAGTGCCAGCTGCCTGGGAGGCTGAGGCAGGAGGAGCACTTGAACCTGGGGAGGTTGAGTCAGCTGCAGTCAGCCATGATCATGCCACTGCATGCCAGCCTGGGTGACAGAGCAATATCCTATTTCAAAAAAAAAAAAAAATGGAAACCAGCATTAAGATATATTAGCATATTTTTTCTTTATTATTTTTAAAAGCTGTATCACTTAGTTGGAAAATCTCATGAAATTATTCAGATAATTATCTCCAAAGAGACGTGGTACAAGAGGAAAGGAAAAGGGGGGCAAAATAATGTACTAACAGTGTGGAATGAATTCAGCAAGGTAGGCAGATGGAGGAGGAAGAGCACTAAATATTGCGTGGTTCAGCGTAAGTGCTTCTTTATTTTCTCCTCTATAAAATTAATAATATTTGTCCTACCTAATTAATAGGCCTATTAGAAATTAACAAGTGGATTTATGGTTTTTCACCTCTAAAATGTTAGACAAATATACCATTTAAAATATTAAAACTCAGGCCAGCCATGGTGACTCACACCTATAATCTAGTGTTTTGGGAGGCCAAGGTGGGAGGATTGCTTGAGGACAGGAGTTCAAGACCAGTCTGGGCAGCATAGCAAGACCCTGTCTCTTCAAAAATAATAATAATAATAAAGTTAGCTGGGTTTGGTGGCATGTGCCTATAGTCCTAGTTACTTGGGAGGCTGAGGTAGGAGGCTGGCTTGAGCCCAGGCATTTGAGGTTACAGTGAGCTATGACCGCACCACTGCACTCCAGCCTGGGCAACAGAACAAGCCCCTGTCTCTAAAACAAACAAAGTTAAAGATGAATCGTTCTGTTTAAAATAAATGAAAGAAAAAAATACTATCCTAATTCTTTTTTTTTTTTTTTTTTCTGAAATGTTTGTTTTATTCTTTATCAATACATATTATATTAAGTATAGAATTTCCTTAAAAATTAGCAAATAACTCTCAGTTTGTTTCACAGTTAGAACATTGTTATAGAGAAGGAATACTATCCTAATTCAATGAGAGGGTACAATTTTGGTTAAACTAGAGAATCTAAGCCTCTTGCCATTAAGGTCATTAAGTTATTCAGGAAGAGCTACCAGGCAGCATCACATACTTCCTAGTGGCCTCCAGGTGTTCCCAGCAGTGGCACAGAGGGCATGATATAAGGATGAAACCAGCCTGGGCAACATGGTGAAACCCCTTTTCTACCAAAAATCAAAAAGTGAGCCAGGTGTGGTGGTGCATGCTTGTATCCCCAGCTACTCCAGAGGCTGAGGTGGGAGGATCCCTTGAGCCCAGGGAGACAGAGGTTGCAGTGAGACAAGACTGTGCCACTGCACTCCAGCTTAGGTGATAGAGCGAGACCTTATCTCACACACACACACACAAAAAAACAGGATGAAAACACTGCCCTCCATTTCCACAGTTCCAGTAAATTTCAGGTATGGGGGGTGCAGACCAAATGCCCCAGAAATGGCCCCCACCTTGCTACCTTGAATGAAAGGCTACTAACTCATGAAGACAATTGTTCCTAGTAAAAAACTGGTACTCAGCAAACAGTTCATTCAACAAATGGTTGTTGCATCAATATAATTTTGAAGTCATATAAACATTATCTTTGGGATTTATAGATATAGGTGGTGATCTAGATTTTAAACAAGCTTGATGTAAAACTCATATTTGAAAAAAGTAACTTTTAAAGAATTATGGAATGATTCACCTTAGAATAGTGTAAATAACAAGTGCTCTTGTGTATTTCCAGTATGATCTCACCAAAAGGATGATTTTAAAATATGAGATCACAGGAATCAAGTATTTGCCCAGTGCCTGGAATTTATGGGGTATAGTAAGAGTTGGTTTATTTTCCCTGTGGTTCTTTCAGGTCATCATTACTCAGCCAGCAGCGCAAGTTTCCTCTTCTTTTATTTCTTATTTGTGGTCAGTCATGTGGATTCGAACTTTGCAATGTCTCTCAACTTTTACTTTGTCCTCTCCTTCTCACCCCTATTCCCACTGCTCAGTATTAATTCAATACATTCCATGTACCTATTTCCAGGCCATAACCTGATCTCCAACAAATGTGTACCAAAAATAAGATAGTATTATAGATAGCATATGTGATGCACATTTACTGTTAGACCTGTGCTGATTATGACACAGGCATCATTTTTCTCTACTCTGTAGGACAGGTACTATGTTATGTCCATCCTACTGATAAGGAAATGACGGCTTACAATGGTTTAAATTTTAACTTTAAATCTGTTTAAATTTCAAATAAATAGCCCAAGATACCACCTGCTCTGTCTTGTTTTTTTGTTTGCCCCGCTACTTAGAACACCCACCCATCTATCTCACCTACTAAAATCTTATTCCTCCTTCAAATTTATTCTCATCCTCTATGAAACCTTTCCTGCTCCCAACAACTACATGTAATCTTTCCTCCTTGTAAACCTTCTCCTACTTTTTACTTCTCCAAATCTCACATTATAACCATTTCTGTGCTTAATTCCCCCTCTAAGTTGTGTACTCCTTGAGGTTAGAAACACTATCCATCTTTAAACTTACTGTAGCACTTGAGTTAGTCCATAATAAAATGTGTTGAATAATTGAAAATTGATAAGTGAAAATAAAATATTAAATATTTTTTATAGAAAACCAGTGCAGTTAGCCGGGCACGGTGGCTCACACCTGTAATCCAAGCCCTTTGGGATGCCTAGGTGGGTGCATCACCTGAGGTAAGGAGTTCGAGACCAGCCTGGCCAACATGGTGATACCCCGTCTCTCCTAAAAATACAAAATCATGATGGCACATTCCTGTAATCCCAGCGACTGGGGAGACTGAGGCGAGAGAATCGCTTGAACCTGGGAGGCGGAGGTTGTAGTGAGCAGAGAAGACTCCGTCTCAAAAAAAAGAGAGAGAGCCGATGTCTGGCTTCGGAGTGGTAACCTTGTTGTGCCAGTGCCAAAAAGAGAATTAAATATGGGTGATGCTTAGAAAGGCCAGATTGTTGTTCAGAAGTGTTCCCAGTGCCACACCGTGGAAAAGGCAGGCAAGCACAAGACTGGGCCCAATCTCCATGGTCTCTGGGCGGAAGACGGGTCCGGCCGCTGGATTCTCTTACACTGACACCAATAAGAAGAACAAAGGTGTCACCTGGGGAGAGGATACACTGATGGAGTATTTGGAGAATCCCAAGAAGTACATCCCTGGAACAAAAATGATCTTTGCCAGCATTAAGAAGAAGGGAGAAAGGGCAGACTTGATAGCTTATTTCAAAAAAGCTACTAATGATTAATAATTGGCCACTGCTTTATTACAAAACAAACATCTCATGACTTATTTATGTGTACCATACTTTAATAGACCTCATACACCAGAATTTAGACTATGAATGACTAAGAGAATATTTTGTTGGGCAGTCCTGATTTAAAACTAAGACTGGCTTGTGGTTAAATGAATATGTTCAGTTTTTGAATTTTAGTAGTAATTCCAATTTAGTAAATGCTATCACTGTTTACCCCTTCTAAAGATATGATTAGACTTCCTTAGTAATGTTCAACTTTTCACAAAGATGATGTCATCTTAAAACTTACTGGAGATTTGTTTTATATTTAGATTTATATAACTGGTTATGTGAATATATTTAAATAAGGGGGAAATTCCTTCACTGTCTCAGAACCAAGCGAGATTCCCCTGTGTTTTGTGTTCATTTGCCTCTTAAAGGCAAGTGTTGAAGATAAATAGTTAGCAATGGCGACTTTATATTTTTGGCCCTAACTATGCCAATCTAATTAGAATTCCCTGTATTTAAAATAGTTCCTTTTACTTATTGAAAGGCATTTTAGTGTGTTTTATGAGTAATATCAAAAATTATTTAAAAACATCACACATTCTATAGATGATCTATAAGGTCACATGCTTTTAAAATAGTAGCCAATTAAACTTCACTCTTGAATTCTTTACAATCTAGGTCAAACTAAGTTATAATTTAGGATTGTCTTTAAACAGCCATTCAGAAACAGAACTGTAGAACTGCTGTGTATCTGTGATTGGGAATGGTGCTTTTGCCAACTTAAAAGGATTAAAGCAGAGGAGATATACACAAATATAAAAATTATGTGTGATCATATGACTTAAGATAATAAGAAAACCACAGATCGTGAAAAATAAAAGAAAACCAGTGCAATTTACAGGTTCCTAATATGAAGCAAAAAATTAGCATAAGAGTTTATCAAGGGAGACTTTAGGAATCCCAAGTTGGCCAAAGGAAAGACTAATCAAAACCCAAATCAGTTATGGAAAAAAAAAACCTTTTAAACAAAGTTTTTAAGTTTTTAAATTTCAAAGTACTGCTATTCCTGAAGGTGATTTTATAGCAGCATCATTAAGACTAAAGTGATTTTCTAGATTTATTCATTTAACAAACACTTTATACAACACTTTATGTTAGACACTGTAGAAAGCCCTTTTCAGATATTTACTCATTTAAATTTCATAACAACCTTATGAGGTAGGTTTGAGTATTATCATCCCGCTTTTACAGATAAGGAAATTTAGAAGTTAAGTGACTTACAGTCACACAGCTAGTGACAGAGCAAGGAATCACCCAGGCATCTTTCTCTAGACCTGTCTCTAAACCACTAGGCTATACTGTTTCTTTCTTTTTCTTTTTAATTACAGACTAACTCTCATGTATTGTATAGTTAAATGTTTTTAAACAATTTTGCAATTTTAAAAATCTTCCATTCATTTCAAATGTGTTAATTTTGACATAATTTCCGACTTAAAAA
This sequence comes from Alouatta palliata, assembly GCA_004027835.1. Taxonomy (NCBI): domain Eukaryota; kingdom Metazoa; phylum Chordata; class Mammalia; order Primates; family Atelidae; genus Alouatta; species Alouatta palliata. The sequence goes on along the minus strand of PVKV010014031.1, from coordinate 34,974 downwards.
TTCTAAAAATAGTTCAAAGAATTCAACTAAATATGCTAATTGTTAATTGGCTTTATTCCTGTCTTTCTCTCTCCCAATACGTAGGATTTTTGTTTTTTCTGATCTGTTCTGATCTTTTTAATGTACTGTTGGATTTCATTAGCTACTATTTTGTTAAGGATTTTTGCTATGTTCATCAGGGAGATGGGCCTGTAGTTTTCTTTATTTGTGTCTGTCCTTTTCTGGTTTTGTTATCAGGGTAACGCTGGTTTCACAAAATGAGTCTGGAAGAATTCCAGCCTCTTCAGTTGGAACAGTTTGAAAAGACTGGTCTCTCTCTTTTCCTCCCTCCCTCCCTCCCTTCCTTCCTTTCTTTTTTTCTTTCCTTTCGCTCTGTCTTCCAGGCTGGAGTGTAATGGCACAATCTTGACTCATTGCAATCGCTGCCTCCCAGGTTCAAGTGATTCTCCTCCCCCAGTCTCACGAGTAGCTGGGATTACAGGGACCTACCACCATGTCCAGCTGATTTTTTGTATTTTTAGTAGAAACAGTGTTTCACCATGTTGGTCAGGCTGGTCTCGAACTCCTGACTTGAAGTGATCCACTGGCCTTGGCCTCCCAAAGTGCTAGAATTACAGGCGTGAGCCACCATGGCTGGTACAGTATTTGTTTCTTAAGTATTTGGTAGAATTCATCAGTGAAACCATCAGGTTCTGGGCTTTGAGGGAGACTTTTTGGTAAGAGACTTTTTATTACTGATTCAATCTTGTTACTTGCTAGTCTAGTAATGAGACCAACCTGCTATTGGATCTTTATGATTCAACCCTGGTAGATTCTATGATTCAATCGTGATTCTTCAAATGTATTCGTGAAGAAATAGAAATATTTAGATCCATTGGTCCATTTAGGTTTTCTAATTCTTCATGATTAAATCTTGGTAGGTTGTACGTGTTCAGGAATGTATCCATTTTTCTTAGATTTTCCCACTTTTGGCTTATAGTTATTTATAACAGTCTCTTATGATCCTTTATATTTCTGTGGTATCAGTTGTAATGTCTCCTTTTTCATCTCTGATTTTATTTATTTGAGTCTCCTCTTTTTCTTTTCTTAGTCCGGATAAAGGTTTGTTGATTTTGTTTCTCTCTTCAACAAGCCACCTCTTTATTTCAATGGTCCTTTGTATTGTGGGTTTTAGTCTCTATCTTTTTTATTTCTGATCTAATCTTTGTTATCTTTTTCCTTCTACTAATTTTATGTTTAGTTTGTTCTTCTTTTTCTAATTCCTTGAAATGCAAGGTTGGATTGTTTCAGATCTTTTGGCTTTTTTGATGAAGGTGTTTATGTTGTAAATATCACTCAGAACTGCTTTTGCTATATTGTGTAGGCTCTCATATATTGTGATTCCATTTTCATGTGTCTCAAGAAATTTTAAAATTTCCTTTTTAATTTCTTTGTTGACTCACTGGTTATTTGGGAGCACGTTGTTTAATTTTCATGTATTTGTAGAGTTTTCAAAGTTTTTCTTGTTATTGACTTCTAGTTTTATTTCATTGTGGTCAGAAAAGATACTTGATGTAATTTCAATTTTTAAAAATTTGTTCAGCCTTGTTTTATGGACAAACATATGATCTATCCTGGAGAAAGCTCCATGTGCTGATGAGAAGAATGTGTATTCTGCAGCTGTTGGGTGACATGTTCTACAAATGCCTGTTAGGTTCATTTGGTCTTTGGTGCAATTCAAGCCTGATCTTTCTTTGATTGTTTCTGTCTGATGATCTGTCCATCACTGAAAGTGGGGTGTTTAAATCCCCTACTATTGTTGTATTGCAATTTATCTCTCCCTTTAAGTCTAATAGTATTTGCTTTATACACTTGGGTGCCTTTTTCATGATCTGTTTATCCTTAAATACTTCAGTGTGTTTTCTAAATTAATGTATTATTTTACATAATCACAGTACAATTATCAGTTAGATTTTTTTTTTTTATTTTTGACATAAAGTCTTGCTCTTTGACCCAAGCTGGAGTGAAATGGCATGATCTCAGCTCACTACAATCTCCATCTCCTGGGTTCAAGCAATTCTCCTGTCTCAGCCTCCCAAGTAGTTGGGATTACAGGTATGTGCCACCACACCCAGCTAATTTTTTTGTATTTTTAATAGAGAGAAGGTTGGTCTTGAACTCCTGACCTCAAGTGATCCACCTGCCTCGGGCTCCCAAAGTGCTGGGATTGCAGGCGTGAACCACTGTGCCTGGCCTAAAGTTAGGATTTTGACATGGAGACGACACTACTAGAACTAGGTCCCAGTCTCAACTGCAGACCTTCAGATTTCATCAGTTGTTCCCATGAGTTCCTTTGTTGGAAAAAAAAAATCCAGGACCATGACTTGCATTTAGTGGTCATGTCCTTCGGTATCCTTTAATCTGTAACAATTTAACAATTCCTAGGTCTCTCTTTCTCTCTGTTATTTCTCTTACTATCATCATGTTCACATTTCTGAAGAGTACAGGCTAGTTATTTCAGAGAATGTCCCTAAATGTTTGGTTGTCTGGTGTTTCTTCATGATTAAATTCAGGTTAGTCATTTTGCTACCTGTATTGAACACATTTAGCAAACTGGATATTGCAACGTCAACCCGAAACAATGGTAAAATGAAAAAGAGGGAGGCTAGAACAAGCACAAAGAGATGTGTGCTGCTGATCATGAGTTTGGTAGAAGCAGAACTCAGTATTCCTCAGCTTCATACAATAAGAATAGTCCCAACTATTTAAATAGTAATATTCTTGAAATAATAATTTTTTTTATTTTAAAACCTCCTCTGTCTCTCTCTCTCTCTCTCTCTCATCTATCTTATTCCAGTTACATATTCACTAGATATTTCTAATCTGCCATTTCATCTCCTGAGAAATACGCATCAGAAAGGAGAACAACAATTGTTCAAAATTGGTTCTTAGTCTTTGGTGAGATGGAGCCCTCAACGAATGGTCATAGAGCTTTGTGGTTTGAAAACCAAATCCTTTTACATTCAGTTGTGAAAACCCAAGTTTTTCCTACCTGTTAGCCTTTTGGTGAGCTGATAAACCTGAATTGCTGAAACTACAAAACTGAGACTCACAGGAAGCCACTGGGATACATTAAGCTTTAGCCAAGTGTTCCTCCTTTTATCCTGGGTTGCCTCCCACAAAGCAGTTCCTAAGCATAACCAATAAGACACAGGAAGCAGAGAATTTTCATAAATTTAGCACTGTCTAAATAATCACAAAGATCAAAAATCCTTTCAGAGTTGATAGAGGGTTCATGTATAATTCAACAAGTGACCTCAATAGAAACATTGTGCCACAGGCTTCCCCTTGGCAAAACCAGAAAATAATTTGTGATTGTTTATTTAGAGAAAAAATGTTTTCTTATTAGCTAAAGAGCAAAATACAACTGTCTATGGCATTTCAAATAGAACCACTTTTTCCCCTTCATGAGAGCTTCATCTTGCTACCATATGTCCTTATCTCCAGAATATATATATAAATAATTTTTTTTTAGACAAAAATCTCAATCTGTCGCCCAGACTGGAGTACAGTGGAATGATCTCGGCTCACTATAACCTCCTCCGCCTCTCAGGTTCAAGCAATTCTCCTGCCTCAGTCTCTGGAGTAGCTGGGATTATAAGCGCATGCCACCTTGCCAGGCTAATTTTTGTGTTTTTAGTAGAGACGGGATTTTGCCATACTGGCCAGGCTGGTCTCAAACTCCCGATTTCGTGATCCACCCACCTCAGCATCCCAAAGTGCTGGAATTACAGGCATGAGCCACCACGCCCAGCCAAGAATATTTTAAAGACATTTTTAAAATTAAGAGTGTCAGATGCCTGGCGTGGTGGCTCACGCCTATAATCCCAGCACTTTGGGAGGCCTAGGCAGGTGGATCACGAGGTCAGGAGTTCGAGACCAGCCTGGCCAAGATGGTGAAACCCCATCTCTATTAAATATACAAAAATTAGCCAGGTCCAGTGTCAGGCGCCTGTAATCCCAGTTCCTCGGGAGGCTGAGGCAGGAGAATTGCTTGAACCCCAGGGGATGGAGGTTGCAGTGAGCCGAGATTTCTTGGATAGAGTGAGACTCCGTCTCAAAAAAAAAAAAAAAAGAGTGTTGGCAACCAAAACACAAAGACTATAAATTTAATCAAGAGATGCTATGGCCCTAGAGTCAAGAGATTTTTGAGTTCTGGGAATCATTTCATTTAAATTACAGGAATTTAAAATTCTCTAAGTCCACAAGATGTAACAAATACATATTTTTTCTAAAATTAATAATTTGAAGGGTTTTACACGAAATTGAAGACTAACTTTTAAATTAGACTAGTATTATGCATTCTAATAATTGAATGCTTCAATTCATAATTGACTTTTTAAGCTATTTCAGAGAATACAGTGAGAAAGAGATTGCCAAATCCCACATCATCCACATAAGTAGAATTCTATAAAAGAGCCCTGCTGGTGAGTATTTAAATTAAGGTTTATGCATACAATTTATATTTTAGATGAGGTTAATGCAGAGAGTTTTTTTTCCCAAAGAGATATGAAAGAAAACCCAAAACTGAATTGCCCACAAGTCTTTGAGTTATGAAATAATTTGAGAATAGAAATTTCTTCTCTGCAATTTACCTTTTCATCCTGGTGTTATAGTTGTGGTACTAAAATAAGCATAGACATATTGTTCAATGGAATGGAATTGGGAGTCCCTACATCTATGGCCAATCTATTTCAACAAGGGCACTAAGACAATTCAAGAGAAAAAGAAGAGTCTTTTCAACAAATGGTGCTGGAACAACTACATGTCCACATGCAAAGAATGAAATTAGATCCCTAACTCACACCACATACAAAAATTAACTTGAAATGGATCAAAGACCCAAATGTAAAACCTAAAGCCATAAAACTCTTAGAAAAAATACAGACCTTAATTTTTGTGATCTAGGATTGGGTAGTGGATTCTTAGATATGACACCAAAAATACAACCAACAAAAGAAAAAATAAATTGGACATGGACATCACCAAAATTAAAAATTTTTATGCTTCAAAATATACTAACATGAAAGTGAAAATACAAACCACAGAATGGAAGAAAATATTTGCAAATCGTATATTTAATATGGGTCTAAAATCCAGACTACATAAAGAACTCTTAAAATGCAACAATAAAAAGAAAAATAATCAAATTTTAAATGGGAAAAGGATTTGTAGACATTCCTCCAAAGACGATATACAAATGGCAAATAAACACATAAAAAATGCTCAATATCGTTAGTCATTAGGGAAATGTAAGTCAAACCACAATGAGGTATCCATCCACCTATGAGGATGACAATAATAAAAAAGATAGACAATAACTAGTGTTGGCCAGGACGTGGATAAATTGGAACCCTTATACATTGCTAGTGGGAATACAGAGTGATGCAGCCACTCAGAAAAACAGTTGGTAGCTCCTCAAGATGTCAAACATTGAGTCACCATATGGCCACACAGAAAAGTTTCCGTAATGTCCATGAAAGATATATAGTATTGTCCATAGCAGCATAATTCATAATAGCCAAAAAGTGGAAACAATGCAAAAGCCCATCAATTGATGACATTTGATATATCCAATTAATAGAATATTATTTACCTATAAAAAGGAACAAAGTATTGATACATGGTTTAAGATGGATGAATCTTGAAAACATTATGCTAACTTTTTTTATGGTTAAACATTATGCTTAAGAGAAAGCAGCCAGACACAAAAGGCTATAAATCATATATTGTATAATTTCACTCATATGAAATGTACAAAATAGTAAATACGTAGAGATAGAAAGCAGTAGCCAGCAACTGGCGTAATGGGGAATGGGGAATGAGGGTATTTTTTAGGGTGATGAAAATGTTCTGGAATTAGTGATGATGGTTGGATAACTCTGTAAATACCTGAATTGTGCACTTTAAAAGGCTAAATTTTATGGTGTGTGAATTATATCTTAATAACCATAAATATACTTTAAAAGAAAGCATTACTAGCACAAAAACAAGCACACAGAGAATTAGCTGAATTTCCCAAAGTTAGCGGCAGAATCTGCATTCTGATTTGTAAATCCATGTATTTTAATCTATTCTTCACTGTGATTAGCTGCATCTAACCCAGTTACCACAGTGAAACTGTCATCTGGTTTCCGGTTAATTACTGAAGTTTTAGGCCTGGCATAGTAGCTCATGGCTATAATCTCAGCACTTTGGGAAGCCAAGGCAGAAGGATTACTTGAGACCAGAAGTTCAAGACCAGCCTGGGCAACATAGCAGGACTCCATCTCTACAAAATATTTAAAAATTAGCTGGACAGGCTGGGCATGGTGGCTCATGTCTGTAATTCCAGCACTTTGGGAGGCCTAGGTGGGTGGATGGCTTGAGTCCGTGAGTTCGAGACTAGCCTGGGTAACATGGTAAAATCTCATCTCTACTAAAAAATACAAAAATTAGCCAGGCATGGTGGTATGTGCATGTAGTCTCAGCTACTCCAGGAGGCTGAGGTGAGGGGATCACTTGAGCCCAGGGGGGAGGGAGTCAAGGCTGCTGAAGTGAGCCAAGACCACACCACTGCACTCCAGCCTGGGCAACAGAGGGAGACCCGTCTCAAAAAAAAAAGTTGGTTGGGTATGATGGACTGCATGTGTAGTCCCAGCTGCTCAGGAAGCTGAGGCAGGAGGATCCCTTGAGCCCAGGGGTTAGAGGCTGCAGCAGAGAGCCATGATTACAGCAGTGTACTCCAGCCTGGGTGACACAGAAAGACCCTGTCTGAAAAAAAAAATTATTTACATTTTATGTCAAATCTATTGGGAAACATTTTCTTACTAACTGTGTAAACTTCAGGTTACCTGATATCCAAATTTATGCCTACATTATCAGTTTATTTAGGATCGACTTTTAAATGAATTAGTAGATACTTACCGAGTACCTCCTTGTGTCCAGTACTATGCCCATGGTTGGAAATGCCGAACTCAAGCTCAGTAAGTCAGGAAACTATAAATACAGATTGAGAAATCACTGGTCTACAGGTGCTAGTTAGAATCCTAAATTGGATGAAATTGATCAGGAGGAACACACAAAGAGAGGAGAGGAACTAGGCTGGAAGCCAGCACACCTGGACATTTCAGAGCATCAGAAACCACCCTACCAGTGATAGATGCTGATAGGACATGGTTAGTGAATGAGAGAGGTGAGAGAAAAATATCCCACCTTATATTAAACCTTACACCTTATCACAGTGCATTGTTATTATTTTTTTTACATGGCTGTATCCCTTGTTATTCCTGAGATCCTCAGGGTTCTGACTTGCTCTATTGAACAAAGGTATTTAGATATGTCCCCAGGGCCTTCCAAATTGTATGTTACATAGATTTTCTCCACTCCTTATTTAATCACTGCGCTGTATTTGATACTGTTAACCAGTATGTACCTCATTGTTTCTTACAATATGGGCATAAAACGGTACTCCTCTCCTGGAGGTCCAGAAAGAACAGCTGCTTTGAACATAGGCTGAGCTGACATGGCACAGAAGCCTCGCACTGTGTGCTACCACCTCTCCCCTCCCCACTCTTCCTCCCCACAGTCCCCGACACCTTCCCCTCCACTGTCTTCATTGCAGAACCCATTCCTTGCATAGCTCTTTGTGATGCTGCCTCTCTGAGGCTCTATCTTGGAGGTGCCACCACAAAAGACAAAGACAGACCCAGGGGCTCTATTGAACAGAGCAACAGTGGGGAAAAGTCTTGGCTCCACCGAAAACATATCACCTTACACAAGCTTCATAACACCTGTTCTGGCTCTGTCTCCTAGGCAGGACCCTGCCCTTTGTTGGCTCTCGAAACATATCTATTCATTATAATATTTACTATAACGAATCCAGACCAAGCATGGTGGCTCATGCCTGTAATCCCAATGTTCTGGGAGGCTGAGGCAGGAGGATTGCTTGAGGCCAGGAGCTCAAGATCAGCCTGGGCAACATAGTGAGACCCCATCTCTACAAAAATTAAAATCAAAATTAAAAGAAAATATTATTATAAGGAAACAGTCCCACAGTCTGCTGTCTGCAAGCTGGAGACCCAGGAGAGCCAATGATGTAGTTGGAAGGCCTGAGAGCCAGAAAGCTCATGCTATGGATCTCAGTCTGGGTTGAAGAACTGGGAACCAAGACCACCAAGGATAGAAGAAAATCAGTGTTCTAGCTCAATCACACCAAGAGTAAATCCAAACTCCTTCCCCCTTTTTGTTCAATTCAGGCCCTCAAAGGGTTGGCTGATGCCCACTCACACTGGGGAAGGCCATTTGCTTTGTTCAGTCCACCAATTCAAAAGTCAGTGTCTTCCAGAAACACCCTCACAAACACATCCAGAAATAATGTTCAACCATATATCTGGGCAATGTGTGGCCCAGTCAAGATGACACATAAAATTCACCTTCACATATGGGCATACTTCTTTCATTCTGCCCTCATCTTGAGTCATTTCATCTGCTCTCATGTTGTCAGCCCCAATCTATATATTCATAAATTATTAACTTATATTTATTTTTCAGCTCTGCTCCTGAGCCCCAGTGCCCTATATCTATCTCATCCTTACACATGTCTCAAATTCAGCATGCCAAAAAATGGTACACTTTCTCCCAAAGGTATGCTTTTTCTATATGTCCACTATCATGTACCCTTTAACTCAAGCTTATAGTCTAGGAATCATCCTATCTCTTTCTTTGTCTCCCAAAACCAATTGATAAGGAAATCCTCCTCTCCATAACACATTTTAGATCCAGTAGCATGCTCATTAGTATGTCTCATTTTATATCCCCATCATTTCTCTCTGAAATGATTACCATCAACTCAGTCTCCTTACCTCCCATGCCTTTACTCCAATCCACAGAAAGAAGGAGCTTTCTCAAATACAAGATCAATATTTAATTCACCAGATGAAAAATCTTTAATGACCTACACCACAGTTCTCAAAAGTCACTGCGCATCAAGTCACTCTGGGACACCACGGGGAACAAACTCACAAAGTTGCTGTGGGATATTTTAAATGTTTGAGAGAAATACAGCCCTATACATCAAACACCACACAAATTACCACTAATATGTTGTTTAGACCTAACTACTTAGTGAATGGAATTGTGAAGTGTTTCTTCTGGCTGAGGGCACCATGAACAAATTACTGAGATGCTACAGGTGCAGTGAACTGGAAAGTTTGGGAACCTATGACCTGCCAAATATCTTCAAGCCTCTTAGGCTTGCATCAACTCATCTTTACCTACTGCTTCAGCCTCGTTTTGATTTTTATTGTACCTTTCTTCCCCACCCCACTGCCCACCCCAGTGCTATACTACAGCCAAGCAGACAGGCTTGGATCTCCCTAGATAAGTTTTTCTTGCCATCCCAAGTGGTTAGGCCCTGAAACCTGAGAGATGAGGGACCTGGAACTCCCAGAGTCCAGGTGTGAGACATGGTGCCTTTCATGGAACACAGATGAAGTAAATAAAGCAGGAAGTGCATTCCAGAATTCTCATGCCTGGTAGATCCTGTTTCAGTTAGATTCTGCATGGATTCTATATGAGCTGGAATATAATCCGAAGTGGAAAAAAAAAAAAAAAAAAAAAAGAGGTTGAACATTCCTGGGAATTCCATGCGTATTTGTCAGGTCAAGGGAAGGGAAGAGGCCAGCTCCCTCATCCCTACCCTGCTTGTCATTTTCTGCAGAGGTCTGTATTATTCCAGGGGAGGAGGCAAAGAGCCAACCAACCAGGAAAGTGTGATTGCTTTTGTTAATGGCTGTACCACCCGTCCTTCCCTGAAAAGAGACATTGCACCTGAGATCCAGTAATGACTGCTCCTTTTTTTGCGTCCCATTTTATCTCATTCATCATTCTAAGCCTGGCAATGGTAGCTCATGCCTGTAATCCCAGCATTTGGGGAAGCCAATGTGGGAAGGTTGCTTGAGCTCAGGAGTTCAAGACAAGCCTGGCCAACATAGCAGGATCCCATTTCTACAAAAAATAAAATAATTAGCTTGCATAGTCCTAACTACTTGGTAGGCTGAGACAGGAGGATTGCTTGAGCCAGGGAAGCCAAGGCTATCGTGAGCTATAATCATGCCACTGCACTCCAGCCTGGGCAACAAAGTGAAACCCTGTCTAAAAAAAAAAAAAAAAAAAAACCTCACAAAACCTGATTTTCATTATTATTATTATTACTTTGAGAAGGAGTTTCACTCTTGTTGCCCAGGCTGGAGTGCAATGGTGAGATCTTGGCTTGCTGCAACCTCCGCCTCCTGGGTTCAAGCAATTCTCCTGCCTCAGCCTCCTAAGTCGCTGAGATTATAGGCACCTGCCACCATACCCAGATAATTTTTGTTATTTCTAGTAGAGATGGGGTTTTGCCACGTTGGCCAGGCTGGTCTCGAACTCCTGACCTCAGGTGATCCACCTGCCCCAGCCTTCCAAAGTGCTGGGATTACATGTGTGAGCCACCACGCCCGGCCCACAAAACATAATTTTATCACAGTATCTTTAACATTCTTTTGCACTTATTTATTCACCTGTCCCTCCAACTAGGCTATAAAGTTGTGAAAGTTCAGGGCCACTCATTGTTCATTTTTTTATTCTCTTTGCCCGGCAGAGTGACTAATATACATTAAGTGATGAGTGCGTATTTGAAGAATACATAAATTTCAAAAAGGGTATGGTTGAGCCCCACAAAAACTTCAAGTAAGTTAGAAAATAAACATTGTTCATTGGATGAAAAAGTTCAGAAGTCACTAATGACATCAGTCAAAGACATTTTAAGGGAATGATGGCTTTCAGGGAGACGTAGCTGTTAGTCTGTTTACTGCCTGCCCAAAAATCGTTCCTCTATTTCTTCTTTGCTTAACTGAATTCCAGTTTGATTTAGGCATTGCAAATTCCCTTTCATGTGGAAATGTGGGCCTGCACCCCAGATAAAGGCTGATAATCTGTCCCAGTTTGGGCTAATATGATGTAAGAGGAAATCCTTAATATGATGTAAGAGGAAATCCTTGGTGGGGCATTTTGGAAAATATTATACTTCCTTGACATGAGTAAGACTCACGAAGAACAAATTTTCTGCTGCCTTGCCACCCTAGAAGTCAGTGCGGTGTTGGTACTTACGGCAGCCATTTTGCAACTATGATATGAAGGTCAAATGAATCACAGAGCTGATATCACTGAATCCCCAAGAAAACACTAGCAACTCTTTTATCTAACAGACTTCTTGTCACATAAGAAAAAAGAGCCTCTATTTTAGCTGGGTTGTCTGTTACATTCTAATTGATATAAGAAGAGAGGAAAAAAGAGACAAACGAAAGACCACTGTTCCTAGTGAACATGTTACAACTAGCGGAGTTACCAAACTGAAGGATACAGAGTTTGTTTGGTAATATCGGAAAGAGGCTGGACATGGAAAAGCAATGCGATTACAGGGGCTTCTAATGCCAGTGAAGAGACAAGCGTCACTTTTGTTGGCGATAGGGGACCATAGATGGTTTTGACTAACGTTTTGGAATTTTGAGAAGTGTGCTTTCGCAGAAATCGGCAGGGTCTGTATGTGCGCAGAGAGTGACGAGTCAGAAGCGATCATTTAGCATAATCACACTGGTATTATCCATCACGAGAATCACTCAGTACACAAACCCTCTCAGTTCACATTGAATAAGGAAAACAATAATCACTTTGCTTCATGATGCCTGTCAATCTAAAATAAGCATAAGGTATCAAAGCAAATGAAATGTTACATCTTTCCAGTGCTCTATATGAATAATCCCTGTGGAAGTTGTAAGTAAACAAAACTTCCACTGATAAAAAGTATCAATGACAGATGTAAATATTGTATAAACTCCTGCCATATAAAAGGAGAAAATGAGATCGCATATATATTTCCACAATCCCAATTCCTGACTCTTAGCACAACAAATTAGACACAAATAATAATTATTGCACACTAGGCCTGAAATCATTCAATAGTTTTTTACAGTGTTTCTATAATGGTGTGGAGGTTTTTGCTCACTTTTTAAACACATTTTTCATGATTTCATTATAGGAGAATAAATGCTGTTATACATAGTCATAGTTTCAAATAGTTTCTGTTCTTCTCATTTAAATCTACTCAGAAAACAAGCTTACAACTTGATGCCAAACTAGGAAAATATCTGCTGTGAGTATCATATAATATTCAAACACTGCCCAGGAAAAACACTGGGGAATGGTGTTTTCTTTGCCATCAACGAAAAGCCATGTGAACACCATCTTACAAGATTATTATTGACTAAGGAAAAGAAATGTGTCATTTGCTCATTCTTTGGAATAGGAATTAATGTTAGAGGTTTTTAAATAAATTATAACAAGCTTTTAAAAATCTACAAAGGACAAAAAGTTTTAACATCTTCCCATAGTCGTCTGTGATCTTTTTAGAAAGAACTGTTGCCCCCGGGGCCCTTTCCTTTTCCCCCTCCTTCCTTCTTTCTATCCAAAAGGAAATTACATTTTTTGAAGTTGACCTGTGTTCGTCCTATTGATAGTACTATACTTTCACTTCATATGTATATATCCTGGCCCACATCTTTTATTTATGAAATTCATTACACATAAATTAGTAAATTATTTCTATATGTTATAATTATATTTTGAATGTTAAGTCTTCTTCAAGCACATGCCTTGAAAATATCTTCTCAGTTTATCTTGGAACATTTTATGATATCTTTTGCCATATAAAAAGTATTTTAAAAAATTTTTGTATACAGTCACATGACACTTAACTACAGGCACATGTTCTGAGAAATAGGTCCATAGGTGATTTTGTCATGCTAACATCATAGAGTGTAAATTACACAAACCTAGACAGTTTGCATATGGTATACACCTATTGCTCCTAGGCTGCGAACCTGTACAGCATGTGACTGTATTGAAAACTGTAGGCAATTATAACACGATGGCATTTGTATAATTAGACACACCCAAACATAGAAAAGGTACACTAAATATATAATATTATAATCTTATGGGACTATTATCATATATTGACTAACATTATTTGGAGCATGAATGTCATCCAATTTATCATTTCCTTAATGGATTGTGCATTTTAATGTTTTAAGAAATCCTTTCATACTACAAATTCTATATTTCCTTCCGATTTTTTAAATTCTATTTCTCTTATTTAACTTTTTAATTCATCTAAAACTGTATTTGTATGTGGGGAAAAGAAGGGATCTAATTTTATTTTTTTCATACGAATGTTTGTTTTCTAAATAAGAGAAAATAAAGAAAGATCTATTGCTCTTTATAATCTGTAAACTCTTTAACAACAGACACTATGATTTATACCCAACTCATCAATACATTTCCTCAATGTACTTTGAACATTACTGGTGCACAATATATATTTTTTGGAGAAGTGATAACACAACTGTTTGAGTCAGAGAACTATCTGTACCAAACTCAATTTGACTAATGTTTTTTAAGGGTACCAATTTACAGATTTAGGCTCTCAATAAGGCCTAGTTGCAGGGTTTAGTTCTTGCCAACACCTACTTACTTTCTCCTCTCAGAAAGAAATATTCTGAAATTAAGATATGTTTATAACCTGATTTTAATCAAAGGCAATTAGTGAAAAACCAAGAAAGGCAATTTTTTAAGGAAATAGTCTGGTTTTTTTGAAGAATACGTCTCCAATACATTTTTTAAAAATAATCTCCTTACAAAATTTTGCTCTTTTCAAACAATTCCAGGGGTATTAGCATCTCATAGGGACGAACACCTGTTTATTTTGGGGGGGAGTTGGTTTTTGTTTTTGTTTTTTTTTTGTTGAAGGATGTGGTTCTAATAGACCGTGGTGAGAAGGTAAAACTCACCAGAAAGTGTGAGAATAAACTGACAATTGTAAATAAAGTGAAATGTAGTTGGTAAAAAAGAAAACACAAAACAGCTTGGGAAGGAACATCATTTTCTTTTCAAACACTGCACATAACCTTTTTTTTTTTTTTTTTTTTTTTTTTTTTTTTTTTTTTTTTTTTTTTTTTTTTTTTTTTTGTTGTTGTTGCCACGACTAAGGAGAGGCACTCAGATAGAAAAATACGTCACTGCTTCCAGCTTTTTACTAAGGGAAGCCCTTCACTTGAAATTGTTTCTATTAGCAGGTTCCCTAATAAAACCAAGGCAAATGCTGCCCAGCCTCAAAAAAAAAAAAAAAAAAAGAAAAGAAAAGAAAAGTTTCTACTACGATTCAGCAGTCAGTATCACCGTCTGTTTTATTTTCAATGTAGCAAAATATTTTTCATGGTTCCACTTAGCGCTTAGAGACCTTGAACTTCAAAATCAGAATGCATCTAGAGGAACTATCCCAGCACCACAATTCGGGGATGCGGGGACGTTGTGTATTCAAAAGCATGTCTGTTTTGACTTCATTCTTTCTTTAAAAGGATCAAAAGTCAGCCACGAGTGTAAAAGAAAAACTAATTTTTAAAAAGTTTAGCTTTAGAAACATAACTATCTTAGCGCGTGGGGGTTCCTTCTGTTCAAAAGAAAACAAGAAGAAGAAAAAAGATGGACATTGCTGTCTTCTTTGCACGCTTCTCTTAAAATCCTCGTTGGAAGCCCCCTGGGAAAATGAGACTCAGATTCCTCACCTATTCAAAATCACTCCACAGCCACGAATCACTGCAAAATCAAGGCTCTAGCTTAAAACAAAAACAGAAAGTATTCACTTCTGCGGAGAACCCGAGCATCCTCCTGGGCGGGCGACGCTCGGCTGGTGGGACCCGGCCGCGCGAGCGGCGGGTGCAGCCGGGTGGGGGGCACCAAGAGCGAGGCGAAGGAGCGCATGACCAAAGGAGATGCTTGGCTCCTACATAACACCTTTAAAAAAAGAAGGGAAAAAAAAAAAAAAAACCCAACTCCATACGTAGCCTCACGATCCTTGCCACCCCCTCCCCTACTCCGCCACCCACACACAAAATAAAGTGAGCAGGGCGGGGGAGTGCCCGCCCAGAAAGAGAACAAGAAGCAAGGCGGCCGTGACACAAAATGGAGAAAGAGGAACCGAGAGGGGAAAGAAAGAAGGAAAACCGAGTCAAGCAGCTTATTCATAAGAATAGGAAAGGGGCCAAGGGGTAGAGAACACCCGAAGGAAAGCGCAGGAGGCCCTCGTGAGAGGGCAAGGGGGAAAAGATCGACGAAGTAAGAGCGAGAAGAGAGAGGAAAGCAAGACTTTCTAGATGCCGAGGCTCCATTTTCAGCAGCGCCATATTCGCTTTTCCTCTCGCCGCTTTTGGCTGGGTTTTGTGTGCAGCGGTGGACAGGCGCCAGCACATTTCTGCAGCTTCAGCAGCTCTGCTCCGACACCTGGGGAGGGCCGCAAGGCTCGGGCAGGGGACGCGCTCTTGGCCCGGGCCCCGGGGCGGCCCCCTCCCCGGCCTGGCGGTTCCTGCCCCGCGCCCGCCCCGCGCTCCTCTGGGCTTCAAAGTGGGCTTCCAACTCGGGCCCGGCCGGGAGGGGACAATACCTCGCTCGCGGCCTCGCCGCAGCCCTCGGGGGACGCGGGCCCTCTAGTTTCGCCCAGGGTGTGGCTGGGCGCGCGTCCCAAGGGGATGCGTAACCCAGAATCGAAAAAGACGAACTGAACCTTTGGGGAGGAGGAGAGGGCGCACGCTGGGGGCACCGGGGCTTGGGGGCGCTCCTGGAGGTGACCGGGCCACCCCCACCTGCGCGGGGCCACTCGCTGGGAGCCCGCGATCGATGCCCGCCGCGGCGCCTGGCCCAGGCTGCCAGGCCTCTCGTGGCTCCTGGATAAACGTCCGAGGTCGAGGCTGGGCCGGGAGCCCCAGGCGGGTCTGCCGGCCTCGGGGCGCCAGTTCGGGAAGCGGCCGGGACCCGGGTCTTCGCGGTTCCGGGCGACTTTAGGCGCAGCCAGTGTCTGAAAGCTCCTCGGGGTTACGTCCTGGGGTGATTGGAAGCGGCTCACGACTCAGAAAGTCGGGGCTTCTCGCCCCGGGTCCTCACCACTGGCGTCTGTCGAATCCCACCTCGGCCCTCGGGTAGAGGCGCAAGCGCGCCCCAGTACCGTTCTCTTCGCGCGCACCCCGGTTATTCTTCCCTTGCACTTGACAACGTTCTTCGGTCAAGATTAGGTCCTCGCTAGTCCCAGAGAAGCCCCTGGGTCCTCGGTGCCCTCAGCCCCGCAGCGTAGGGAGCAGCCGGCCCAGGAGACCTGGAGGCTGCGGCCATGGAGGCCCCAGGCCCGGAGGCCCCGCGCCGTCGGGTTTCGCGCAGCGCGGATGGCCAGATCTTCCCGCTCCTTCTCTGTCCTCGTCTCCCGCTCTCCACCCCGTAGAGGTGACCGTGGCTGGAGGCTGGAAGCGACAGTTTCTTCGGGCCGGTGGAGGGGAACGTTGTAAGGGTAGACTCAGGATCACAGGGAAGGGAACCGAGCCACACAGGGGTCCCGGGCGTCCCGGGCGCGTTGCGGGTTTTGCTTCTACAAGGAAAGGCCTTCCCGTTTGTGTTCTACCGGCTCAGCAGGTCCTCCCTTCCTGGCCAACTCTAACCTCAGCTTTGTGCGTGTCACCGGGCCCTGGGATACTCGAATCCTCCCAGACCCGGGAATCCATCGGAAGCACTACCCGAACTTGGCGCCCTGGAAGCTCCCCAAGACCAGCGGCCGCGCCCTGGAGTCCATCCACTCCGCGAGCCACGGACGGCGCCTGCCCACCCGTAGCTCGGCTTTGCGTGTTGTAAGCCAGCTATTCTATCGTCACTGCAAGATGAGCTGGCCTTTAAATTTTCGAAGAACATTCAAGTCATTTTCAACAGTTCATGCTTTTTATATCTCTTTTCAGACTGCAGATTTCCACAAGGAAAAATGTACCTTTCCTAGACGGCAAAGAGCAGATTTCTTTTTTTCTCCTTTTTAAAAAGTTGCCTTTAAATGCAGATCTCATATTACTTGGGGATTTAACTGTTTCACCGGAAAGTTCAATGACTAAGCTCAAACGTTAGTCTTGACACTTTTAGTTAAGATAATCCTTTCCCTGTGAAATGTTAAAATCAAAATTTCAAAATGAAATAGCTGTTTAATGGCTCTAGAATATTCCAGAAATTTAAGAACTAAAAATATTGACAAGGTGCAAGGCCTAGTTCACAAATAGAATTCCAGCTTCGGTTTCTGAGAGAGTTCTTTTTTCAGGCTATAAAAGATTTTTGAAGTTAAAAGTATTCATAGCCTGGAACAGACATTTATCATTTGACAATACGTGACATTTTAAATTGTGCATTATAAGTCTCATGTTTATGTTATCTTTCTTGGATATACTCCATAGCCTTTTGTGCTTCCCTCTTTTATGGGAAAGCTTACAATTCACTTACCAGGTTTCTTTTAATTTAATCAGGATTTGACTTAAAAAAAAAAAACCTAAAGCTATTTAGAAAAAGATATTTATGGCAGCCAAATACAAAAATGAATAAAGCTTAAAGTAAGTTATTTTCTAATCTCTCAAGAATTGCTTCCTTCTGAAATAAAAGTTGGGAGTTGTGCTTTGGTAGGTGTTTTTATCCACTCAAATCTAACCATTGAACACAGGTGATTAGGTATTAAGGCCTACTTTTAAAAAAATCATCGTAAAACATTTATTAAACCCTAGGAAAAACATGTTTCTTTTCATGAAGCCATGTACTAATCAACTTTCAACACAAAGCAAAGATCAATGTGTGCCACTTCTAGCATTTCACGTGTTAAATATGGCTAGGTAATATGCAATTCAAAAAGAAAATCATCTCTATTTAATAGATTGTTAATTTTCAAAGGCATATAATCAGAGTCTTGGAATTAAGAAGCAGAATGTTAAATAGAGCTCTTATGTTTTATTCCAGATCCATTTAGAAAGGTAATATAAATGACCTTCATAGCAAGTTTTTGGCAAGATATCCTTAAGAATAGCACAAAGCTAATTCACAAATATCCAGTATTTGATAGTCAATACATAACACACACAATCTTTACAGAACTATGTACTTATTTTAATATTACCTGTTGGTATATTTTAAATGGTCTTTATGTATATTATAAATACCTCAAATTTCAATTATCTGCAATTTTTACATTTTTGAAGTACATTTTCTTAAATCCCAGATTTTGCTATATGTCAGCACATGGAATATATTCAGTTATTTCATGCTAATAGAATCAAAATGTAAATATCTAAAATAAGGTATGTATCATACTATCATAGGAATCAGCAAAGAAAATCATTTTCCTGTAATTCTATTGGCATTTTAAGAACATTCAACGGAAACTGTAAATTTCTAATTTATTAAGACCTTATTTTCATACCTAATTATTAAAAAGTAATACAATCTATGTTCTCTAACCCATTGCTTTGTTAAATACTCTTCTAATCCTTCCTAACCCATTGCTCTATTACTCTTCTGATTATGTCTACTTGATACCAAGCATTATCAAACACTTAATGAAATATTTTCATTTCCCTTTTTGCTTATGCTGTTTCTGAATTGTTTTATGAGAAATTGATATAGTTCAAAGATAATAAATGTAAATCTAAAATTAAGATGAACACTTGCATTCATTTATCAAATACATAAAATTTATGGGGTTCATGGTCACATGAGCAATCAGTGTGTTGAAAATCAATATTAATACATATGAGAAGTTCAAGGGTTACAACTCTTTATGTTACCTGGAAATGTAGGAATTGCATTCTCTTTTTAAATTTGTGATATTATCTCTTGCTTTAGAAGAGCTGTATATGGTCCCAAACATTCTGAGAGTAGGTGTGGCAGTGCTGGTGGTGGTTATAGAGGTGATGGAGTGGGATGGTATTGAGATCATCTTACAGCTTTTTAACCTACATCCTTGTTTGAAAACATTTTTGTTTTCAGCTAAATAACTGACAATACTCCTCAGGCAATTCCTTAGATAACTGTAAAAACCTAAAAATAAACAAGCAAAAGAACACTGATCTGCCAAAATGTTATAGTTTTTATGTCACAAAAAATATGGATATAAGCCATTGATCTTAAGTGGTATTAAGGAAAATTCTACAAAGTACTACAGAAAAATTACATAGTCATATTGCTGAATAAGAAAATATTGCTACAATAAATGCAGTATTTTTTAGAAGTCAGTAATCTTTTACAGTAGTTTCCATGCTTTTTATATAGTTTTTAATAATTCAATTTATGATAGTACAAGTGTTCCAAATTGAATTGTTTTTAAACATGTGGAATACCCAGATGATTTTGTACATGAGGAATAAGAAGAAACTATTGGAATTCTTGGTTACTAACGATGGTCTAAACACAATGATAACAGAATTTCATAAATCAATTATATGCTCCATTTGAAGATAATAAAGCATAATTAACTTACTTGACACCAACACAAACAATGTTTTGTTTCTTCACAGAACAGGCTATGAGCTGTTTTCAATTATTGCACTGAAATGCTGTGCTCTAAAATTAACAAATGAATAAAGCATTTGCATACTGGACATTGCACTGAGAACAACTTAAAGTGGAACTATCCAGTTGTTTTTCTAATTATGTTTTATCTACTTACATAATAGGAACTAGCAATTACTAATGATTTTTTTTTTAACTAAGCAACTTGGTGGGAAAAAGCAACACCAAAAGTAAAGCATTATTCTTATGAACAATGTGAAACAAAATTAATCATTTGGGATGGCATCTAGATATAGAATTTTAATTCTTAATTTAGAATATTGAGCATAAAATACTATAATTTTATTGGAGCTTTTACCATGCCATTCCTTACAGTAAAAAAGGAAAAACAGAAATGAATATATAGATAATTAAAATAAATATTTTCCAGTTATGTAAAACAAAGGAGAGTTTTACGGGTTGGAAGAGGAAGGTGCAGAATTCTTGTCTATCTTCCTAGCAGACAGAGTAGGCAAGGGGCTTACTTGATACAATTTCAAAGGCAACTGCAAAGAGTGCATCCTCCCCAAATATTTCCATCACCCATTTACTGACGCACTCAACATTTTTGTAGTTTAAAGTTTGAACTTCAGTAAAATCCCAATGCTACTGAGAAAACTCACATTCTAAGCTGTTACCAATTATTTATACCTTTGAATGAGTATCAGAGCAAACATTGCTGGAAGAAAAAGAAAGCGTCAGGACCTTAAGTAATTAATATGAACGGGAGAGGAGAACTTGAGGAAGGATGTGCAGAGAAATGGCAGAATTATTGAGCAACAGAGAGAAACGTTTTTGTGTACAGCTTTACCTGGTCAAAATTAACTAAGTAGATGATGCCCTACTTTAACATTAACATTTAATGATGCATAACACACTTCATTTCATACTGTTCCTTATAGCTGGGCAATGATTACTCCAAGTTGTAATGGAAAAACATGAATTAATTAGAGATTTCAGGTACAAACGTGACATGAATGTAAAATGTACAGATCATTAGAATCATGTCTATAAAATAGAAAGTGAAATATGAGTTTTATAATGTATTTGACAACCAGATAATTTGTCTATTCACATAAATCAAACTAACCAGATTATTGCCAAATTTCATCTTTACTATGAACTGTGTTAATAAATATCATGACTAAATACAATCTCTTAAAGCATTTTGTAATAGATTTTAGGGTTTTTCCCCTTTTGGTTATATGAATAAGAAATTTTCACGTTGTGTGGAAATTAGAACATTTGTCAATTCAAAGCCAACTGTTAAGGTAGCCAAGAAATCATGTAATAGTTCAGTTTACTTCAAACATAAAGTAGGCTCAGATTTATTTTTTTCCTAACAAACTGGTTCCAGTTCATTCAAGATTCTATCTAATAAGCAGTATTTAGCACTTTTCAGGCCAATTCCAAACAAATGAAATTTAACAGATTATCAGAACATTTCGCTTCACACATAAAATTGAAAAATGAATTGTTGATCAAAATGCTAATGACATAAATGTAAAATTTATATGTGTTCCTTGTTCCTAAATTTGAAAAAATATCAATTAATCATCAAGTTTGCCAAAACAAAAAATTTGAAATATAATTCCTAGTTAATTGGTTTAACATTCATTATTGATTACTTCTTCTGGAATTCAGTAACTTATCAATGATCAAAGATGTGTTTCAACAAGTTAATCCTTCTTTAAGTTCAAACAACTGGAAACCGTTTTCTCTATGGTGCAGCATTTCTTAATGTCAGTTGAAGATGTTTGGAGACATATTGCTGATTTTAGAAGCTGATGTGTGCTGATTTATGAAGGAATTGTTTAGCTTGTACTCCGACTCTGATGAAGGGAGATACACTCTCAGATACAGCCAGGCATTTAAGGGTACCTCTTTCCTAGCTGGTTATCTGCTTCCCAAGTTTAGTTTTAATAGCTTTCAAGCTTCTCCCATCCCATATGACTTGATTCTGATTTCTTATTTTCTGATAGCAGACTAAACATTTTTCTCTCTTATTACTAAACTTTGACTTGACAAGTAAACAGACCTCCTGGATTTTAATGTTTGTCTGTTTTTGAAAAGATTCTCATCTGTTTCTTGATCACAGCCTCCCAATCCCAGTGTATGCAAACCCACTGGCTCAGCAAGTAGGCAATGCTATTTCTTCTGGTAGTGTAACCACCTGACCACCCGCCCTTCATAAGAATAGGGACTGGGAGGCCAAGGTGGCAGATCACGAGGTCAAGAGGTTGAGACCATCCTGGCCAACATAGTAAAACCTCATCTCTACTAAAAATAGAAAAATTGTCTGGGCAGGTGGCATGCACCTGTAGTCCCAGCTACTTGGGAGGCTGAGGCAAAAGAATCCAGGAGGCAGAGGTTGCAGTGAGCCAAGATTGCACCACTGCAGTCCAGCCTGGGGACAGAGTGAGACTGTTTCAAAAAAAAAAAAAAAAAAGAGAGAGAAGAAAAAAGAATAAGGACCTGTCCTCTGTCCTCTGTTGACAGGGTTTCTCTCTCAGCTGTGCCTGATGCCAGGCTGTCTAGGAATGAGAGTTCCATCAGAACGGACCAGGAAAAACAGTGCCTTTGCAGTACTTCACGGCTGTGCTAGAACTTCTCTCAATTTCCCTTATTAAATAGATTAAAAACGAGTAATATTTTTTCAGTTTGTTGGTTGCCAGAGATTACTTTCCACCACCAGGTTTATCTGAGAACCTGGCCTTTTTGGAGACAGGTCTTGCTCTGTCACCTAGGCTGGAGTACAGTGGTGCAATCATAGCTCATTGCAGCCTTGAACTCCTGGACTCAAGCAATCCTCCCACATGAGCCTCCTGAGTAGTTTGGACTAAAGGCACATGCCACCACACCTGGCTAATTGTTTTTTGTTTTAAATTTTTTGTAGAGATGGGGGTCTAGCTATGTTGCCCAGGCTGGTCTTGAACTCCTGGCCTCAAGCAATCCTCCTATCTCTGCCTCCCAAAGAGCTGTGATTACAGGCATAAGCCACTGGGCCCAGCCTGGTCCATCTTCCGTTGAAAGGAAATAGAGGAACTATCTCCTGCATATTCCCATTGTCGCAGTGCTGTGGTAGCCCTGTCAATGACTGATAATGTCTCTTCGTAGGACTAGATTTCTGGGTAGTAGAATTTGAACACTAGAAAGGCCTTGAGAAAGGCATCAGCTACCTTGGCCTTGTCTTGGCCTTCAGGCTTGAAAACTGTAGGCAGCACTGTGACTCTGTTTTTAACTAGTATCAGGTCCCCTAATCCTGGGCCCCTGCCTTTGTTTGGTCCTGTGGCAGCTTTTGCTGAATTGCAGCCCATCTTTGAAATATCTCTACCAGCCATACAATTATAGTGAGTCAGTGCTAGATTATGTTTTGAACAGAAACTGAAATAGATGTTGGTGCTTTAATTTGTCATCATGTTTTCTGCCACACAGATTTCTCTGTTTTTACCGATACCCAAACTACCTCTCTAAAGGATTCTTAATTAAATAAATGGGTGGTGGGGCCTAACCCTACTACTGAGTATTCCACTTCTTTGAGGATGTGGTTTGGTCCTCTTATTCTCAGATATACCAGCTGTAATCGATGCAGATGGAGGTATAGGGAAGACCTACTTCCTATACTTGTTTTTTAAATTTACTTTTCTAAAATGTAACATTACTTCATGTATTCCTTTTAGCAAGTTTATGAGGAGGGCATTATCAAATCTATTTTATAGCAGTGCAAGCATTTGTTCTCAGCTAAATTAACAACTCACATTTAACCAGGTCTTGTACAAAGTGTGCGTAAGTGCTTTAAACACAAAAACTCTGGAAAGTAGGTAAATTATTAGAACATTTTACAGAGGAAGATAGGCTTGGGATCGTTAATAAAGTGACAGATGCTTACTAATGTTACTGATGGTCTCCACGTTGTCAAATCTGGAGGATCCTTTCCTATCATGATCTTACTTAAACACCTAGTACCAGGCAACCCTCTTGACTGACACCACAATCGCTCGCTCTTTTTCTATCTCCTTGGTCTTCTTTTTTCATTATTTTCTTTTCTTTCTCTCTCTTTCTTTCTTTCTTCCTTCCTTCCTTCCTTCCTTTCTCTCTCTCTCTCTCTCTTTCTTTCTTTCTTTCTTCCAACTCTAAAGGAAGCAGCACCTTAGGATGGTCTTGGTCTTCTCTGTATTCTCCACCCTCTTTCCTTGGATGACCCCAAACATTCTCAGATCTTCTATTACAAGCTGTATGCCTACAACAACAACACTTATGCCTCTTTCACAGATCTCTTCTCTGAGCATCAGTTAACAATCCAACAATCTACCTGAAGCTACAATCACCTGGTAGATGCTTCGGGAGTGTCTAAAAATCACATAATATTTCCAAAGCCGAATCCTTGACCTTCTGCCTACAAAGCAGTGCATGGTTACCCTTTACCTGGCTGTGCAAGTCAGAAACCTAGAAGTCATTTTTCTCTTTAAGATGCCTGTATCCCATCCATAATCAAGTTCCAACAATTTCATTCCAAAATATCTCCTATTCTAATTTTCTCTATCTTGACAGCAGCCATACTTTTTTTAAATTAAATTAAATTTAATTTAATTTTAATTTTTTTAGACAGGGTCTCACTCTGTTGCCAAGGATGGAGTGCAATGGCACGATCACAGCTCACTGCAGCCTTGACCTTGTAGGTTCAAGCCATCCTCCCACCTCAGCCTCCCAAGAAGTTGGGACTACAGATATGTACCACCATGTCTGGCTAATTTTTTAATTTTTTATTGAGACAAGGACCCACTATGTTGCCCAGGTTGATCTTGAACTCCTGGGCTCAATTGATCTTCCCACCTCAGCCTCCCAAGATGCTGGAATTACAGGTGGGAACCACTGCACCTGGCCTGACAGCTGCCATATTAGTTCAAGCCAACATCAACTTTTCCTAAGGGGTCTCCCCTCTGCCTTGCCCCTGAAATCTGTTCTTCCTCAAACTATTGTAAACATTGATTCTATTCTTTAGCAAAATTTTAACCAAAATATTACAGAATAAATTTTACAGAAAAGTGCATAAATCATAAATGTGCAGTTAGATGATGTTTTATAACCTGGACACCCTTGTATAAATAGCACTTGGAACAATAAATAGATGAGCACCCCAGAAGCCCTCCCTCATTCTCCCTCCTAGTCATCACCCCCAAAGGTAACCACTTTTCTACCTTATATTGCCATCAGTTTCGCCCATTTCTGAACGTTATATAACTGGTATCAACAGTTTTAAAATAAAAATTATGATGCAATTGCCTAAACCTCTCAAAGCCTTCCTTTACACTGACAGTAAAATACAAACATGTTACTGTAGTCACAGTACTATCTGTCTTCAACATGCTTCCTGAGGCTCATGTCCTGTCATTTCTCCCATTTTCCCATTTTCTCAAGAAAACCAGCTCATTTGGTCTTTTTTTTTTTTTTTTTGTGAGAAGGAGTCTCACTCTGTTGCCCAGGCTAGAGTGCAATGGTGCTATTATCTCAGCTCACTGCACCCTCCACCTCCTGGGTTCAAGCAATTCTCCTGTCTCAGCCTCCCGAGTAGCTGAGATTACAGGTACATGCCACCACGCCTGGCTAATTTTTGTATTTTTAGTAGAGATGGGGGTTTCACCATATTGGCCAGGCTGGTCTTGAACTCCTGACCTCAGGTGATCCACCTGCCTCAGCCTCCCAGAGTTCTGGAATTACAAGCATCTCGGTCTTCTTTTTATTTTTTGGGTATGCCAAGAAATATCCAAACACCCTGACACAGGGTCTTTGCATATGCTGTTTCCTCTGCTACAGTGCTAGTTCCAGCAAAACTGGTTTCTTCTTGCCCTGAAATTCTTACCTTAAACATTACCGTCCCAGAGAACTTTCCATGGCCATCATATCCCATTGTACTTATCCCACCCTCCTGTCATGGGACATGCCTTCTGTGTACCAGGGATGGTTCAGGGTCTTTTGTGGCTTGGCAAACAAAAGAGGCATGAGAAGGTTTTAGCCACCGTGCACACATAAAATTCATCCGGGTATTTGATTTTGTTAAATTTGGTTAACAAGGAAAGTGGAAGAATTACAAAAGAGATGTCAAATACAGGCCAGGTGCAATGGCTCATACTTGTAATCCCAGTACTTTGGGAGACCAAGGTGGGAGGATGACTTTAGGCCTGGAGTTCAAGACCAGCCTGGGCAACATAGTGACATTTCATCTCTACAAAAAAAGCTTTAAAAAAAATAGTCAGGCATGGTGGGTGCATGCCTGTAGTCCTAGCTACTTTGGAGGCTGAGGTAGGAGGATTACTTGAGCCTAGGAATTGGAAGCAGCAGTGAGCTATGATGGTGCCACTTCCTCCAGGCTGAGTGACAGAGTGAGACCCTGTTTCTAAAAAAAATAAATTCCTTTTTAAAAAGAGAGATGTCAAACAGAGATGACAAAATCTGGAAGTCCTGCTCTGCTGTCTTCAGAAGGCTAGCTAAAGCAGCTCTTTTATATGCCTCACTTATCCCGTTTTAAATTCATTTGTCATGAGAGGGGAGACTACAACCTTTTCTTTGAAAATGCAAATGTTAAATCCAATCGTCTGTGAATAACTATGGTTATATTGTAGTGGAGAGCTGGTCACCTGGCAGGCAGAGAAGTGTGTGAGAGAGAAGCAAACACTTCTGAGAATTTGACCATTTCCCCCAGGACCCAGGTGACAGATTTCTGGCATAAACCATGTTCTATGTGCGTTGAAATTCTTTTCACCCTGTATTAAGTATGCATATTTCAGTTTATGTGACTTGAACTTGGATTCCTTGGAATTTCACTTAACCACGTTCCCTCCTACTGGGGTCAAATGGCTGCCTGCATGCTACGGAAATAGACATCTGGGAGAAAGGGAACTGGAGATAAGGGGGAAGGGGAGTGGGCCTAAGGACACTGTCCGGTGAAGAACAACACAACACCTTTCTTTGAAAAAACAGATTCAAAGCTGTCCTCAGCGGAATGCCAATCCCCTATGCCATCTTGAGTGCTGTTGGAAGTCTCAGTTTACTCTCCTCCACCCCACACAACATGGGCCCAGGCCTAGGGAGGAAGGCTGTACAGGTACTTTCCTTAGAAATTGGTCCTTAGTTTCACAGAATGCTTCAGTTTCAGTGGGATTTTTAAATGAAATGCTTCATATGGAATTTAGGTTTCCACTTGGAGAAAATAATGTCTGAGGTCTGGGGTGGTGGCTCATGCCTGTAATCCCAACACTTTGGGTAGCCAAGGAGGGAGAATTGCCTGAGATCAGGAGTTTGAGATCAGCCTGGGCAAAATAGTGAGACACCATCTCTATAAAAATTTAAAAAATTAGCCGAGCATGGTATGGTGGTGTGCACCTGTAGTCCCAGCTACTTGGGAAGCTAAGGTGGGAGTATTGTTTGAGCCTGGGAGATCAAGGCTATGGTGAGCCATGATTGTGCCACTGTACTCAAGCCTGAGGAACAGAACAAGACCCTGGGAAGGAAGGAAAGAAGGAAAGAGGGAGGGAAGGAGGGAGAGGGGAAGGAGGGAAGGAGGGAGAGAAGGAGGGAAGGGAGGGAGGGAGGGGAGGGGAGGGAGAGGAGGGGAGGGAGGGAGGAAGGGAGGGAAAGAGGGAGGGAGGGAGGGAACGTAATGTCTGGGATTATTCATACGAAAACATTCCATGAGCCCCAAAGACTTGCTCTCATGTAGCATAAGCTTGCAGAGAACACGAGTGTAATTATTTGTATTTACAGTATAAAAGGTAGTAGAATTTGTTTCTGTTTGGGGTTTTGGTTGAGTTGTTTTTGTTGTAAAAGGCAGAGTCTGGCTCTAGTTCCCTCAGCTCACTGAGGTATGAGTTTACAGGGGACAGAGGCCATGTTGGCTTCATCTGTCCTTGAAGGTCAACCAGAAGGATTAGCTGACTCCCTGGCTATCACTGGTGTTGGCTATTGAGGCTCATCTTGCCACTGCTGCAACTGGGGGCTTCTTTCTCCTGCTTCCCAGTGCTAGACAGGAGAAGAGGCCAGTGGAAGGAATATTGTACCATCAGGGAACGTGGCCTGGCTCTCTGTGCTCAAACCAGTTACTTGATTTGCCATTCCCCGCTCAGAACCTACCTGGAAGCTTTCACAGCATCTCTCTAATCCTGGCTGGAATGCAGGGGTGCAATCAAGGCTTGCTGCAGCCTCGACCTCCTGCACCCATGTTATCTTCCCACTTCCTCCTCCTGAGTCACTAGGACCACAGGTGCACACCACCACACCTGGGTGGTCTCAAACTCCGGGGCTCAAGCCAGCCTCAGCCTTCTGAGTAGCTGGGACTGTAGGTGTGGGCCACCACACCAGGCTTACTTCATACCTTTTAAGTTTCACTTTCTGCTGAAGACTGCTACATTCACATGTTTTTCATATCCATTTTCTGATGGAGGAGAGGAGAGGGGTCTCAATGGCCTGTTCATTCTTCCAGACCTACTCATGCCAACCTATGAATGTATTGTCCTTCCAGCTGGGGCTGGGACAGGGGATGACGAAGTCATGCAATATGTGTACCTAAAGGCTGCCCTTTCAGGAGGTGCAGGAAGGTGATGCATCTTTAGAAGCAACTGTGATTATAGCAGGCATGTATTTGACATTCCTAGTTCATTCTCATCAACAAAAGTAAAACTTAGCAACACAAGTAATAGATACAAAATATGCACAGTCATGTAGCTTTTTTACTTGATATTACTAAATATCAAATTGCTGGGATTATAGAATATATATATATATATATATATATATATATATATATATATATGGAGAGAGAGAGAGAGAGAGATGGGCTAGATGCAGCGGCTCATGCCTATAATTCAAGCACTTTGGGGGGCCAAGGAGGGAGGATGGCTTGAGGCCAGGAGTTCTAGACCATCCTGGGCAACACAGTGAGATACACCGTCTTTACAAAAATAAAACAAAATAAAATACCAGGCATGACGAGGCACACCTGTAGTCCCAGCTAGTCAGGAGGCTGAGGCAGGAGGATTGCTTGAGCCTAGGAGGTCAAGGCTGCAGTGAGTTATGATTGCACCACTGCACTCCAGCCTTAGCTACAAGTGAGACGTTAGCTCTAAATATTTTTTTATTAAAAAAATAAGATATTCTTTAAAAAAAAAAAAAGGTCTGATTTGAAATGCTTATTTGATCCAGCTGTGGAGCATTATTTACTGACTCAAGAAGTTACTATATTCTTTAGAAGTATTAGTATTCTAATAGTCTATTCCTGCAAGCAATAAAAAGCAGAACGTAATAGTTGACGTAAGGATTTAGTGTTGTATACCTGGACTTTGACGGAAAAGAGGCTTGGGAGATGAGAAGCCTTGGAGAGGCCGCTACAGTGTCCAGGATAGATGTTAGTCATTTCCAACTGTCTTCTGCATTATTTAACATGAATTTAACCCAATTTTTCCTTTGGCTAATGGAAAACAGGTTTCAAGGGAGCAACAAGTGTTTTTGTCGTCCTTAGGTATTTCTGCATCAGTAACAGTAGGAATTTTCCCACCTTCTGAATTAAAACAAGATTACACATTTCCAACAGTCATATCTAACCAAAAACACAGACGACATCCTTAATTTCTTCTATCCCCTTCTCTCCTATTTCCAGCCAACCCATCATTAAGTCCTGATGGTTCTACTTTCAAAGTATATCCTGAGTCTGACCACGTCTCTGCATCTTCACAGCTCTGTCCTAGCCTGGCTGCTGCAACAGGCTCTAGATTAGGAATGCATCCCGCAGCAAAGAGAAAGTTCAGCTCTGGTTGTTTTAACAAATGGATGTTTATTTATCTCAAATAAAAATAGCCCAAGGGAAGTCAATCCAGACCTGGAGCAAAGGCTCAACAATGTTATCAGGGACCCAGCTCTGTCTGTCTTTCCTATTATCCTTAATGTGTTGATTTTCGTTCTCAAGCTTGTCACCTCATGGTCTCCATGTGGCTGCTACATAGCCAGCCATTGCATTTGGGCTCCAGATAGGAAGAAAGGTAAGGGCAGAGAATGATTTCCTTCAGAAGTTTTTTTTTTTGTTCTGTCTATTCAGGAAGGGAAGCCCTTGCCGGATGATACCACCTCATATCTCATCAGCCAGAACTGGGTCCAAACCAATTCTTACACTAACCAATATCCAAAGGACTAAAATTACTGGGGTGGTGATATGGTTTGGTTGTGTTCCCACCCAAATCTCATCTTGAATTGTAACTCCCACAATTCCCACATGCCATGGGAGGTACCCAGTGGGAGGTAATTGAATCATAGGGTCAGGCCTTTCTCATGCTGTCTCATGATAGTGAGTAATTCTCACGAGATCTGATGGTTTTATAAGAAGAGTTCCCCTGCAAAAGTTCTCTCTCTTTGCCTGTTGCCATCCATGTAAGACGTGACTTCTTCCTCCTTGCCTTTCACCATCCTTGTGAGATCTCCCCAGCTATGCTGAAGTGTGAGTCCATTAAATCTCTTTCCTTTGTAAATTACCTAGTCTTGGGTGTGTCTTTATCAGCAGCATGAGAACAGACTAATACTGGTGGATACAGTAGACTCGTTACACAGTATCTCTCCCAACCTTCTTCTACTGTGCCTTCCTGTACTGAGAAGCTAAAAACTACCTTTCCCAGGCTCCTCTGCAGCTAGGGAATGGAGCAGAGTGGGGAGAAAGATAGGGTACACCTGTCTTTTTTGTTGATGTCAATTAGCAGAGGTAGGTGCTTCTTTGCTTCTTTTTTGTAAAATGATTTGAATCATTATTAACTCCATTAAGTTTGTCACATTTTGCCTTTTGTCTCCAGCTATTTCAATAAAAACTGTTGTGAAATTAAGTGACCCACCATAGAGCACTTCATAGCATATTTGGTTGATGAGTGGTGCCTGGAGCAAGATAACTTTCTTTGGTCTCAGAACCACAAATTACCAGGCTTCTCCAAGGGCACAGCTGCTGCTGCTGTTGGTAATGGTGGTGGTGTGTGTGATTTCTCTACATCACCTGGGCACTGGGAATTACAACTAATGGTGGGTTTTCTTTCCCCCTCTTGACGCTTAAGAAGTTTTAAGGCAAATGCATGGCTTTCTTCCTCAAAGTATAGTCTTCTTCGTTTATATATTGTGTGATAATCTCTCTTCTATCTTTTCTAGTCTTATTTCCCTTTTTCTTGGTTTCCTTACCTATTTTTATTTCACTTTGTTGCATATGTTTTTTTCCACATGAAAGAAACCCTTTTTGGAAATAGATAGGATTATAAGATTATGTCTGCTAAAGGAGAAAAACTATTAAGACATCTGGCTTCCTTTCCAGCTTGGGCCTGGCAGAATGGTTCCTGCAAAGACGGGTGGCGAGAAGAAAGCCTGTTCTACCATCAACGGGTGGTGACCCAAGAATTCACCATCAATGTTCAGAAATGTATCCGTGGAGTGGGCTTCAAGAAGTGTGTCCCTTGGACACTCAAAGAGATCTGGAAATTTGCTGTGAAGGAGATGGGAACTCCAGATGTGCTCATTGATACCAGGCTTGACAAAGCTGTCTGGACTAAAGGAATAAGGATGTTCCATACTCATCGTGTGTGATTGCCCAGAAAACATACTGAGAAAGAAGATTCCCCAAATGAGCTCTATACTTGGGTTACCTATGCACCTGTTACCGCTTTCAAGTCTATAGACAGGCGGTGGTTCATGCCTGTAATCCGAGCTCTTTGGGAGGTCAAGGCAGGTGGATCACTTGAGCTTAGGAGTTCGAGACCAGCCTGGGCAACATGGTGAAACCCTGCCTCTACGAAAAACCCCAAAAATGCCAGGTACAGTGGCTTAGGCCTGTAATCCCAGCACTTTGAAAAGCTGAGGCAGGTGGATCACCTGAGGTCAGGAGTTCAAGACCAGCCTAGGCAACATGGTGAAACCCCATTTCTTCTAAAAATTCAAAAATTAGCTGGGCATTGTGGCATGCACCTGTAATTCCAGCTATTGAGGAGGCTGAGGCAGAAGAATCCCTTGAACCCAGGTGACTGAGGTTGCAGTGAGCCGAGAACTATCACACCACTACCCTCCAGCCCAGGTGACAGAGCAAGACTTCTTCTCAAAACAAAACAAAACAAAACACCAAACACACACAAAATTAGCTGGGCATGGTAGCACATGCCTGTGGTCCCAGCTACTCTGGAGGCTGAGGTGAAAGAATTGTTTGAGACCAGGAGGTCAAGCCTGCAGTGAGCTGAGATGGCACCACTGCACTCCAGCCTGGGCAACAGAGCCATATCCTGTCTCAAGAAAAAAAATAATAATAATTGGTAGTCAATATGGATGAGAACTAAGCCCTGACTGTCAAAAACATCAAATAAAGTTATAAAACCACAAAAAATACATCTGATCTCCAAAATTAAAAAAACTATCAGTTAATGCTTGATATCATAAGTAAAAATTGGGGAATAGACACTTTATGGCTATAAAATAATGTTAGTAGAATATTTTAAGTTGGTCTCAAACATGAAACTCTGCTTCGTTCCTCAAAAAAAAAAAAAAAAAAAAAATACAGACGTTCCTCCCTATGCTTGTCGTAAACTATGAAAAGGATGAGTATAAAAGACAGTCTTGACCTTAAATCATTTTACTGTAGTGAGAAAGACTCCATACATCACAAAATTTAACTGGAAGTGTTTGCACCAACACTTTAAAGAAGATAAATGCATATAGAAACGTTTGAACA
Organism: Alouatta palliata; assembly: GCA_004027835.1. Classification (NCBI taxonomy): domain Eukaryota; kingdom Metazoa; phylum Chordata; class Mammalia; order Primates; family Atelidae; genus Alouatta; species Alouatta palliata. Next base: position 2,741 of record PVKV010014031.1, on the reverse strand, counting down.
TGGGTGGACACCACTGCCAGGTGAGAAACCCCCAGCCAAATGACAGTGGTGACGTCTGAGATGATTTAGAGTGGGACCACAAACTCAACTGTGGAGCGATGTGTGGGCAGCAGGCAGAGGTTGCTCCACAGCTCTGCTCTGACGGCAGAGTCCTGGCCACAGCCAGAAGCTTTGCAGGCTGCCATTTTCTTAAAACTAGATGAGATTCCTTTAGAGCATTTGAGGGATTCTTCTGTTGTGAAGCCAGTTAAAAACGTGAGCAGTCATCCAATTAACAAATTCAAAAGCGCACAAATGTCTGTTTCAGGAAATGCAGTAAAACACAAAGATTCAGCCTCATGGCTTTATAATCAGAGGAAAGTTTTTATGCCAAATAATAATTAACCTGCTTCATCATCAACTTTGTTTACTAAATACAGTTCCTCTAAAAGGTTTCTGTTTCCCACTCCACTCCCAGTTCAAGTTCACTTCAAATGCATTTATCAGCATTAAGTCCATTCAAAAGATTGAGCTGAAGGCAATTTAAGAGGCATTCTCTTAAACTGAGAAAATAAAAGGTGTGAGTAAAGGAGCATTAATAAGGGAGTAACCTGTTGGAGCCTTCCCTCCTTAAAATCATTCCTTGCTTCACTAATGCAGTCACAATAAAACCCCAAACCTGGCTGGGCGTGGTGGCTCACGCCTGTAATCCCAGCACTTTGGGAGGCGGAGGCAGGTAGATCACAAGATCAGGAGTTCGAGACCAGCCAGTTCGAGATCAGCCAGGCCAACAAGGTGAAACTCCATCTCTACTAAAAATACAAACATTAGCTGGGCATGCCTTGTAATTTCAGCTACTCAGGATGCCGAGGCAGGAGAATCGTTTGAACCCGGGAGGTGGAGGTTGCAGTGAGCTAAGATCGCACCACTGCACTCCAGCCTGGGCGACGGAGCCAGACTCCAGCTCAAAAAAAAAAAAAAATAATAATATTAATAACAATTAAAATAAAATCCAAAACCTTTGGTATGGCATACATGATTTTCGATGATCTGAACCCTGTTTTTCTCCCCAGCTGCATCTCTGGTCACTCCCCACTGCCCTACAAGATGGGGCCATACTGAATTACATGTGGCTCCATAAATATGCCATATACTCTGTTGCCTCTAGGCATCTACACAGTAACCCCAGAACTGTAGTCAACCTTCTCTGTCCACTTTTCTTGCCTGATGACTGAGGCCCATGATCTTTGCCTCCAACAGAGAACCTGCTTTAACGCCTATTTTTTTGTACCTCATTGAATTCTGTACAGTTGTACCCCTTAAGTTGTCCTGAAGTTGTCTGTGTACACTTCTGGCTCCAACTGTAAGTTCCTTAAAAGCAAGAATTGTGTTATGTTTATCACTACATCTCTAGCACCCAAAAGAGTCCCTGGAACATACGAGGTGCTAGATACATATTTGTTGAATGAATAAAGCTATTATTCTGAAGGAAACAATGTACTCGCATAACTAATTTTGCTGTATTTGGGGAAGAAAATCACGAATTTATGGACACAATTTATGTCTTATCAATATTCAGGTTTCCTAATAAGTACCTAAAAAGTATCATGCAAGTTGGCAATCCTACTACTTGCATGTTTATCCCATGTTAAACTTATGAAAACTTCCTCACAGCTTAAATGAGAAATGTATAAATCCAAATATTCTTTTAAAGAATGAAAAAGCTTTCTAAGTAGAGCTCTCTATTAAGTGAAAACTTGAAACAACTCTTAGTCATAGTTCCCTGTAGAATAGGAAACCAGCCGGCCGTGATGGCTCACACCCGTAATCCCAGCACTTTGGGAGGCTGAGGTGGGCAGATCTCTTGAGGTCAGGAGTTCAAGATCAGCTTGGCCAACATGGTAAGACATCATCTCTACTAAAATTACAAAAATTAGCAGGGCATGGTGGTGCGCTTCTGTTATTTCAGCTACTCAGGAGGCTGAGGCAGTAGAATCACTTGAACCTGGGAGGTGGAGGTTGCAGTGAGCCGAATTCGAACCACTGCACTCTAGCCTGGGTGACACCTTAAAAAAAAAAGCAAACTAGGTGTATTTTTATTTTATAAAGAGCGAAGGGCTCTTTTGCAAGCTGGGAAGAAAAATGTCAAGAATAAAAGCTGTCAGTCTCTGATCTGATGGTGATAATACTGATAACAATTTACCATTGTTAAATGTGTGTTAGATACCAGGCACTTTAAATTACTCAACTACTTCATTTGGTTCTTCTTACAACAGCATTACAATTATCTTCACTTAAAGACAAAAACAAAGTAAGTTTTGGAGAAAAGATTCCCGCACCTGTGCACACTCAATAACTAGCAGACTAAAGATTAAAGCCCAGGCAGTCTGACATCAGAGCTTAGGTCTTTACTGACTTCTGGAAAATGAAATCTCACATTAAGAAATGTAAGATGCTGGCCTGGTCCAGTGGTTCATGCCTGTAATCCCAACACTTTGAGAGACCAAGGTGGGAGGAGGCCAGGAATTTGAAACCAGCCTGGGCAACATAGTGAAACCCCATCTCTACCAAAAGTAAAAATAAAAACAAAAACGTTAGCCAGGAATGGTGCTGTGCATATTCCTGTAGTCCCAACTACTCGAAAGGCTGAGGCAGGAGGATCACTTGAGCCCAAGAGTTAGAGGCTGCAGTGAGCCATGATCGTGCCACTGCACTCCAGCCTGGGTGACAGAGTAAGATCCTGTCAAAAAAAAAAAAAAAAA
>PVKV010014030.1:0-59063 GCA_004027835.1 Alouatta palliata | reverse complement strand
ATGGTGAAACCCTGTCTCTACTAAAAATACAAAAATTAGCTGGGCATGGTGGCACGTGCCTGTAGTCCCAGCTACTCGGGAGGCTGAGGCAGGAGAATTGCTTGAACCCAGGAGGCGGAGGTTGCGGTGAGCCGAGATCGCACCATTGCACTCCAGCCTGGGTAACAAGAGCGAAACTCCGTCTCAAAAAAAAAAAAAAGAAGTATTAGTAATATCCTAATAGAGATTAACAAGATAGAGTAGAACGGCTAAAATGGAAAAGACTGACAGTACCAAGTACTGGTGAAGACACAGATAAACTGGAGCCCTCATACATTGCCAGTGGTGCAAATGGTACAGGTATTTTGGAAAATGGTTTGGCCATTTCTTATAAAAGTAAATATACATATATCATATGACTCAGCAATCCCATTTCTAGATATTTACCCAAGACAAATGAAAACATACAGACTTGTTCATGAATATTCACAGTATCTTTCTTTGTAATAGCCAACAACTAGAAGAAAAAGAAAACTAATTTTCATCAACCAGTGTGTGGATAAACAAATTGTGGTATATCAACAACATAATAAAATCATACTCAGCAGTAACAAGGAACAACTACCGATACATGCAACACCACAGATATATCTCAAAATCCTTATGCTGTGTGAGAGAAGCTTGAAACAAAAGGCAACATGTTGTATGCTTCCTTTTATATAACTTTCTGGAAAATGCAAAACTGTGGGAGCAGAAAGCAGATGAGTGGTTGCCAGGGGCTGAGGATAAGGGGAGAAGTTTGACTACAAAGGGCTACAAAAAACTATTTGGGGTGATGGGAATATTCTATCTTGATTGTGATAGTGGTTACACGACTGTGTATGTAACCACTGCATATGTATATGTATACAGTTTGATAAGGTTTGACCAACCAGGAGTGAGTTTTACTGTATATAAATTATACCTCAGTATACCTAAGTTTAAAAAGATATGATATCCATGAAACATAACTAGGATGCTATTTTTAAAAGAGAGAATCTTTGGAACATACAAACAAAAGTTTTGAGAAATTAAAAATATAATAGCAGAACTGAAAAACCTAATGGAAGGACTGGCAGATAAAGTCAAGGAAATTTCCCAGAAAGTAGAAAAAAATAAAGAGAGGAAAAATTGGGAAGGAGAAGGGAAAATAGAATAATTAAAGGATCAATTCAGCAGGAACAATTATCAGAATGGTTACTAAACAGTAATTCAAAAACTTTTCCAAAATTAAAGGGCACAAGTGTTCAGACTGCAAGGGTCCATCAGGTGTTCAACATAATAGAGATAGAGTCCCACACTGAGATCCATTATTGTAAAACAGAGGAATACTGAAGGCACGTCAAAGGTCCTAAAAGCTTCCAGAGAAGAAAACGGAAACACAATGGATTAAAAATCAGAACAGCCTCGGATTTCTCAAGTTCAATATAATATCTATAGCACAGTGGAGCAATGTCCTCAAACTTCTGAAGGAAAATAATATCCAACTTAGATTTCCATATCAGACAAATATTAATCAAAAGTAAGTATAGAATAAAAGACCTTTTCAGATATACAATAACTCAAAATATTTACCTACTATGAGCTTTCTCTCACTGAGTTCTTGGAGAACGTGTTCCTCCAAATTGTAGGAATAAATCAAGGTGGCAGACAAAGAAATCAGGAAATAGGACATTTAACATAAGAGACGTATAAAAACAATTGCTACCGTGATGATAAAGGGAGATTCCATGACGACGGCACACTCAGAGAGCAACCAGTGCAGAGTGGGGCAGACCAAAGCCTCCAGGAAAACGAAGCGAAGGAAGATTTAGACACTGGGGGAGAGCTTGAGGATTAAGAGTGGTAAATACACTTGATTAAAACCAAGCAATGAGCAAACAAGGCAGTTGCTATTTCCAAGGAGATCAAAAAGTTGTACTGTAAAGGAAATATAATTCTAGCATGTTGCATGGCTCAGCAGTGTTTTGGTAATGTAAATACTAGATACTGATCTTGCCAAACTGATGATTTAATTAGGGAAGTATGCTTGGATTTGGTGGGTGGACAGGGTGAAAAAGAGCTACAGCTCCAGTTTTTATAGTATGAATTCAGTAATGCTCAAAACTGAAAAATCAACAAGGGTCTGTATATTCATAATATTTAATGATAGGGAGATAAATACAAAAAAGAAAGGGCTGAAAAAAATGAAAAGTTTAACTCTGGAAGGTAAGAAATTGGGGAAAGACAGGAGTTGGGTAAGATTCTTTTCATAATAAATCTCGACTATTTATTTGGCTGTTTAAACTATGCCATGCATATGATCAAATACATTACAGTTTTACTGTACTCCACACTCATGTATGCATAGCCGAAAACTCATTTATTCAACTTTTGTTTTCATATACATCAAAAGACAGAAATGAGCCCTGAGGTTTTCCAGAGCATCCCAAATATCTGAACACACACATGTTGGATGAATATCTATGAATCCAACTTTCCTTTTAACCTCCAAAACCCAACATGTGTAGAGGTCTCAGTATTTCTTGCCTCTTGATTTGCAGAAAACCATGAGCTTACCTCCATGCATCGCATCAACGCGAATCTTCAGTTGGCTGGGTCCAGTCAGCAAACTCTTGATGGTATGAAAGTCAAAGACGGTCCGAAGGAGGTTGAGATAGATATCCACTGGGTCCACTATCTCCACTAAAGATAGAAAAACACAGGAAAATGTCATTGACTGTACCCATCAAAGATACTTGGAAGCATAAAAAGAATCAGTACCTTAGCAGCATGAAATTCTGATTATAAGTCCATCATATCCCCACACATGATGTGGGAAGTAAAGTGCCCATTTGTTGACAAAAATCACAAATCAAGGCGCAATCAAGACACTACAAACTTTGCAGGTGCTCAATGAGTGTAAATGATACCAAGCTATAAATTCTTCTTTGCAAGGAAAAAATCAACCACAAGAATAAATTTTATCTTAAACGTGCCCTGTTACTCCTGCCCTCACTTCCCCTCCCCCCAAAAATGCACACAGCACACATCTCAATGCTTAGAGGCATTTTGGCATATCCAGTTGCCTTTCCTGTGGGGATTGGCCAAAGACTGACTCAGCTGGTATGAAACAAATCAGCAAGTGACCTCAGTAGTGACCCCTATTTTCCAAATGCCATTGTTCCTACCAGATTCAAGTGCAGAATTGGTGATGAATATATTCCTGAGTTTGCATGAAATCTCTTTCATGCCCAGACTAGCACCCAATTTACAAGTGAATGGCAAATATCTAGAAATTCTCATTAAACACAAACGCTCTCCAGTTTCTAGTACTACCCAGTAACCAGGAATCCAAAAAGTTTTATTCATTTCTTTGACACCAAAAAGCCCAGAATACATTACATTTTTCATCAATCGGTATATAATTAATGCTCAGAAAGCACTTTCCCAAACAGTAATAAGTATTCAATTCTTTAGGTGCTAAAATTTGCCCAGGAGCCCTGCTTTTTAAATTGATAGCTAAATTTGGAAATTTATGTATATTGCTTTCAAATTTTTCAAATATGTACTAGTTTGGAACCCTGAAATACTTTCAGACTTGCACTGAAGATATTACCAAAGATGCTCCACTTTCAGTAATTTTTAATAAATGCAGGTGTGATATTTAATGGATGAGATCTTAATAGGCCATATAATATTATCCCTTCATCTGGTCAAATACGCATGTAAAAATATTTTTTCTTGCACTTAAGTCAATGTAATCTATGTGTCCATTCAAATATAATTACACTTGTAACATGGATACTTTTTAATTATCTTTTCACATGAACAGCATAATAATCTATAAAGTTTAAATAATAATTAAATATAAAAGTTTATAATAATCTATAAAGGTTAAAGTGTACACCTAACAATGGTTAAAAATAGTAAATTTTGTTATGTATATTTTGCCACCATAATAATAATTAAATATAAAAGTTTATAATAATCTATAAAGGTTAAAGTGTACACCTAACAATGGTTAAAAATAGTAAATTTTGTTATGTATATTTTGCCACCATAAAAAATTAATCTGCAGGCTAAAAGGTTATGCCTTGAGTACTTTGGAAGTTTTACTCACTCTACATTATAGGATAATATTTTTTGACAATTTCTGGTTCTTCGGTTCTTGACCAACTGCCTAAATACATTTGGCATTTACAGTAGATAACATACAGTACCAAACAAATATGAAAAAGGAGGGAGCAAGAAGTCAGTAAAAATTGAAAGTTCACATCAAATAGTTTTTGCTCTTGACACTTTAAAGTGAAATGCAAAGGACTCACTTGTTTTCAATTAACGAAAACTTTACTTAACACTTGAACCAGTGAGACTAGAGCACATAAATTATCCCCAACGATTATCTCCAAATTCTTGGAAGCCAGGGAATCCCTCCACCCACCTCCTGGAATCGCCAACATTTTAGAAACCTCATGCAAATAGCAATATGGCTGCCGCAATGAGCCTGAATGAGAGCTCATGAAGCTTTGAGTCTCTTGGACAACTACAAAAACTGTAAAGATACCAAAAATAAGCCCAGTCCTTCTAAGCATATGTAATCAGCATATTGAAATAATTTTGCTTAACAGAACGTATCCCTTGCCTTCAATTGGCCAGCCATCCCGTGTGTGCGTGTATATGCCTGTGCATTCTCCCGGCTAGATTCACAAAAGCAGGCACTGTTGCTTCCAGTGAGTATCATGGCTCTCTGGAAATTTCTGCTCACTACCTAAGCAAACAACTGACTCAAAACTTCTCAAGAAAGATTTGGTAACATTGGACCAATACTGTGACCCCCACACAATCCATTTTAAGCTTTTCTCTGTCCCTGAAATATCACATGGACATAAACCAGGTATTTCATCTTTTTGGCTAAGTTAAATACTTCTAAAATGAGGATACCACCTTAACACAAACTGTATTCAAGCTTATAGGAACACTAAAAAAGAAAAACATGTTACATCTATTGCTATTACATGCCTTCTAGGAAAGAGCAATAGGATAAAACATGAGGGGAAAATGATGTGGACATACATGGTATTAATGTTGTCATTGTATGGTTTAAAATTAATCTATAAAATAAAAAGCTATTTTCTGAGTACTGTAGAAGTTATATTTACTTTACAATATAAGATAATATTTTTGACAATATCACTTGGTTCTTTAATTTTTGTATCACTTGCCTAAATATATTTGGTAGTTACTGAATTCCTTTGTAAAATCTCCTAACACAGTTCTTGGTATAGGGCAGGTGATCAATAATTATGTATTCAATAAGCTGATACATAACCCCATTGACTTGTTACATTTCTTCTTAACTAGCTAAGGCATTCCAGCATCTTCACCTTAACTGCTTAGACAAGTTTTGAAAATTCACAGCCTATTCTTGAAATGCTATAATGGACTCAACCATAAAACTTGCCCTGTTGAAAATGATATCAAGTTTGGTAAGTGGTTTTTGAAAGTTTCCAGTTCTGAATATCTTGGCTGCTCTCACGTCTTCTCTCTACAGCATGTTCAATTTACACATATTTATCAACAGCCACCCCTGAGATTGACAATGCAGTAATTGTTATGGTGTACTTCCCTACAGAAACCAGTCAGCCCCATCCACGTGTTTACTCTGACTTGTTCAAATAAAATCTCTCTGTTACCTCTGAATGGTTTGAATTTATTCTCTAGGTCAAATTCTTGTCTTCCTAGTCGAGATAGGTCAATTCGGAGATCAGGACATATAGCATATTCCTCAATTGTTTTGCTGATCTGGTAGATTTTGTCTGAGACAACATCTGGTGCAGGACCTAAAATTTGAACACCAAATATACATGTTTTTAAAAGTCATGAATTTCAAACAGAGAAATGTTACCATCCTCCTCCACCAGGCAGAGAAAGATTCATTTGCTCTCTAAACAATGATCAATGGTCCACAGCTCAATTAGTCTTGATATTTCTTACACTGTACTCATCCACTCTGGGGGAAATTTGGTCAGCCTCACCTGTCCTATGTAGACTAACAACCCATATGTTTGTTTGTTTGCTTTTATCCACTTCTAAGCAATGACACATCTTTCCTAAAAATAGTTTCACACCTGCCAGGGAGACCCAGTTACGTAATTAGCTTTATTCAGGCTATGAGACACAAACAGGATATGCATTTGACAGAAGTGAGGGATTCCAGATTTACACTGCAGTTTCGTTTCCCCAGTGCACCTAGAGGAAACTATGCTTTCTATTCCTAGCTCTGCTGCCTAATTGATGTGTGAGCTTAGCAGGGTAAGTTAATTATTTTCCCCAACTCACAATCTGTAGCCACTTTCCAGTTTCTAAAATGAAGCTCAACTAAAAATAGATGATGCAATTCCTCAGAAGGTCAAATTGACAAGTAGTATTAGACTTTAAATAAATTAAACATGAAATCAATACTTGTTCACCTTTTGGGGTTTTGCTCTTTTTTATCTTGTATATCTTAATGCAAGCCACTTTAATTTGGTTTTTTTGTTTTTTTGGGGGGTTTTTTTTGCAACAAGTTTGGGGAACAAGTAAGTAGATTGAAAGATCTAAGGTATAAATGACTGATAGCTTTCTGTATAAATCTTACTTGTCAACTATACTGTAACTTTCTACTGAACAAAAATTGTTTCTCGATTTTTTAAATACCTCAATCCTTAGAACTGCACCGTCCAATACAATAGTTACTAGTCACATTTTGTTGCTGAGCACATTAAATGTGGCTAGTCAAGTTGAGGTGTGCTGCAATTGTAAATGCACACCAAATTTTGAAGAGTTAGTAGAAAAGTGTGATCAATTGAATTAATAATTTTTATATTGATGATGTGGTATAAGAATATTTTAGATGTAGTAGGTTAAATAAAATACATTGTGAATTTCACTTGTTTTAGATCTCTTTTTTTTCTTCTGGAGACGGCGTCTCGCTCCGTCTCCCAGGCTGGAGTGCAAGGGCACAGTCTCGGCTCACTGCAACCTCTGCCTCCAACTTCAAGCAATTCTCCTGCTTCAGCCTCCCGAGTAGCTAGGATTACAGACACCCGCCACCAGGCCCAGCTAATTTTTGTATTTTTTAGTAGAGATGGAGGTTTCACCACGTTGGCCGGGCTGGTCTCAAACTCCCGACCTCGTGATCCGCCTGCCTCAGCCTCCCAAAGTGCTGGGATTACAGGTGTGAGCCACTGCGCCTGGCCGAATTTCCCTTTTTTTTAACATGGCTACTAACAAATTTAAAGTATGTATGTGACTCACAGTATTTTCCTGTTGGACAGCACTGCCATCACCATATCCCAATAAATGCTCGTAAAAAAGAACAGCAATAGTCCTAATATATTAAGTGGGAGAGAAGACAACTCAGAAGAGTTTACCAACAATTTTCTTGTTGTGTAGGAAAAGTGAAGACCTCAAAGAAATAAACATAGCCCTCTGTTTCATTCCTTACCATATTTTACCCTTCACCAAACTTAAAGAATAGGTAGTCTTGTTTAGTTTTTGCATTATTTTATGCTTGCTAGATTACAATGCATTACCATCTCCCTACACCCCAGGTACCACACTATCTTCTTTGGCTGTGTCCATCATTTTCAAGTCCCTGAATTTTAATACCAAAGCACACTGGTTTCCAAAAGTAAAACAAGTATTAAACAAGTATTGTCTCTCCAGATAATTGTCTATGATGCCATTCAGCCATCCATGTTGATAACTTCAGAGTTCACCAACAACTTCTGAATTCCTTGTCAATTTCCAAGTTCCTTGATATCTTCCACTCGACTTTCATCATATGCACCCCAAAACTATGTACAATTATAATATATATTAAAATAATTGTTTTTTAAAGGATATGGCAAATCTACAGGCACTCGTATGAAAACAAATTTTAAAATGCTAAAAAAAGAATATCCAGACAGAGATTTTAAAGTGCATGAAATATATGAAAATAGAAAAGCTAAAAAGCTTTTTAATTTGCTGTAGTCCCATTTATTTGTTTTTGCTTTTGTAGCCTGAGCTTTTGATGTGATATCCAAGAAATCACTTCCTAGGCCAACATCAAATAACTTTTTTCCTGTGTTCTAGGAGTTTTATGGTTTCAGATCTTATATTTAGGTCTTTTATTCATTTTGAGTTTATTTCTGTGTATAGTGTAAAATAAGGGTCCAATTTCATTCTTTTGCATTTTTGTTTTCCCAGCCATCATTTACTGAAGAGGTTTTGTTTTTTTCTTTTTCCCTGATGTCCTCTTGGTTCCCTGGTTCAAAATTAGTTGACTATGTATGTTTTGATTTATTTCTGGGCTCTCTATTCTGTTCCAATGGTCTTTGTTTGTTTTTATGCCAGTACCATACTGTTTTGATTACTTTAGCTTTGTAATGTAATTTTAAATCAGCAAGTGTGGTACCTCCAACTTTTTATTTTTCCTCAGCATTACTTTGTTTTTTTGTGGCTCCATACAAATTTTAGTATTGTTTGTATATTTCCATGAAGGATGTTGTTGGAATTTTGATAGGGATTGTGTTAAATCTGTATATTGTTTTGGGTAGTGTGAATGTTTTTATAATATTAATGCTTTTGATCCATGATCCAGCAGCACAGGATATCTTTCCATTTATTTGCGTCTTGTTCAGTCTCTTTCATCAATCTTTTGTAGTTTTCAGTCTACAAATCTTTCACCTCCTTGAATAAATTTGTTTCTAAGTACTTTTTTGATGCTATCAAAAATGGGATTGTTTTCTTGATTCTTTTCAGCTGGGTCATTGTTTATGTAAAGAAATGCTACTGATGTTTGTATGTTGATTTTGTATCCTGCAACTTACTGAATTCATTTATTAGTTCTAAAAGTGTGTGTGTGTGTGTGTGTGTGTGTGTGTGTGTGTGAGATCTTTGGGTTTTCTATATATAGAAATCCCAAATCCCTATATATGACATGATCTATATATAGGATCATGTCATCTGTAAATAGAGATAATTTTACTTCTTCCTTTCCAATTTGGATGACTTTTATTTATTTTTCTTGTCTGATTGCTCTTGCTAGTACTTCCAATGCAATGCTGAATAGAAATAGCAAGAGTGGGCATCCCTGCCATGTACTAGATTGTGGAAAAATTTTCAGTTGTTCCCAATTGATTATGATGTGAGCTGTGGGGTTTTCATAAATGGCCTTTATTATGTGGAGAAACTTTCCTTCTATACCTAAAGTGTTAAGAGTTTTGTCAAGAAAGAATGCTGAACTTTGCCAAATGCCTTTCCTGCACCACCAGTTGAGATGATCATGTGGTTTTTATCTTTCATTCTATTAAGCCAGTTTTGCATGTCAAGGGTAATTCCCACTTGGTCATGATGCATAATTTCTTTGATGTGTTGTTGAATTTGATTTTCATCAATATTTATCAGAGATATTGGCCTGAGGTTTTATTTTCTTACCATATGTTGTCTGGCTTAGGTATCAAGGTGATGCTGGCCTCATAAAATATGTTAGGAAGTATTCCCCATAGCTCTAATTTTTGGAAGAGTCTAACGAGTATTGGTAATAATTATTCTTTGAATGTTTGATAAAATTCAGCTATGAAGCCATCTGGTCCTAGGCTTTTCTATTTTGGAAAGTTTTTCATCACTTCTTCAACTTCTTTATTTGTTGTTGGAGTGTTTAAACTTTCTGTTTCTTCCCAATTCAATCCTGATAGGTTATTTTTTCTAGAAATTTCTCCATTTCTTCTAGGTTCTCCAATTTGTTGGCATAAAATTGTTCATAATAATCCCTTATGATCATTTTTATTTCTGAAGTATCTATTGCAATGTCTCAGCTTTCATTTCTGATTTTATTTATTTGAGTCTGCTTTTTTTTAGTGAGTCTAGCTAGGAGTTTGTAGATTTTTTTTTTTTTTTCAAAGAACCAACTTTTGATTTTATTTATATTTTCTATAGTTTATCTATACTACATTTTATTTACTTCTGTTCTAATCTTCATTATTTCCTTCCTTTTACTCACTTTGGGCTTAGTTTGTTCTTTCTTTAGCTCCTTGGGGTATAACATTAGTCTATTATTTATCTAGATCTTTTTCCTTTTTTAATGTAGGCATTTCTTGCTATAAACTTCTCTCTTAGAACTGACTTTGCTGCATACTGTAGGTTTTGATACATTGTATTTCGATTGTCATTAATCTCAAAATATTTTTTAATTTCCCTCTTGATTTCTTCTTTGACCCATCTTTGACCCATTAGTCCTTCATAAGCATGTTGTTTAATTTCCACATATTTGCAAATTTTCTGAGATTCCTCCTGTTACTGACTTTTAGCTTATTATTGTTGTTAGAAATAATACTGGACATGATTTTAATCTTTTTGGATTTGCTAAGATTTATTTTGTGGCCTAACATATAGTCTATCCTGGAAAATGTTCCATGTATGCTAGAGAAGAATGTATATTCTGCTGCTGTTGGATGAAAAGTTCTATATAGGTATAGTAGGTCCATTTGTTCTAAAGTGTAGTTCAAATTTAGTGCTGTCCTGTTAATTTTTTTAGCTGATTGATCTCTCCATTGTTGCAAGTGAGGTACTGAAGTCCCCAACTATTGTTATAGTGCTGTATATTTCTTCCTTCATGTCCATTAATATTTGCTTTACATATTTAAGTGCTTCCATGTGGGATGCATATATATTTATAATTGTTATGTCCTCTTGACAAGTTGACCACTTTATCATTAAATCATGACCTTCTTTGTCTCTTGGAACAGCTTTTTACTTGAAGTCTGTTTTATCTGATATAAGTATAGGCATCCCTGCTCTCTTTTGGTAACTCTTTTCATGGAATAACTCCTTCTATCCCTTTACTTTCAGTATATGCCTATTTTTAAAGTTAAAATGGATCTCTTGTAGGCAGCATCCAGTTGGATCTTGTTTTTAATCCACTCAGCCATGCTATATCTTTTTATTGAAGAGTTTAATCCATGTACAAGCAAGGTTATTATTGATAGGTAAAGACTTACTCCTGCCATTTTGCTAATTGTTTTCTGGTTATTTTATAGATAATTTATTCCCTTCTTCCTCCACTGTTGTCTAACTTTGTGGTTTGGTGGTTTAGTTTTCTGCTTTGTGGTTACAATGTTGTGTTTTTTAAAATATTCAACACAAATACACTCTTTTATTTGGATAATGTGTAAAATGTCTGCAAGGAGGGAGAGATAGTAAGTTTTCCCTTCAGAATGCACTGTTTTGCCTGGGATCAGGAATAATTTATAATGATAACTGTTGCTGGTTAAAATTGGGCTCCTACCCATATTCATGCAAACTCAGTGTTCTGGATTAAAAGAGATTTAAGAGACTTGCCAAGCAAATGCGTGGTCCTTAGATGTATCCTGGTTTGAATAAAACAGCTATAAATAACAACATTTTGGGGATTATTGAAAAATTCTGACTATAGTTTTCAGGTGGTATCAGAGAACTGTGTTGTTATTGTTAGGTATGCTGATATGGTCGTGCAGCAATATGTCTTTCTTTTTAAGAGATGCATACAAAAATATTGAGGTGTGAAATGTCCTCATGCTCTAATTTGCTTTAAAATTCTTCAGAAAAAAAAAGATAAGCAAAATAGAAAAACAAGATAGTGGGTACATGGTATGTATTTATCATTCTTCCTATTTTTTTTGTGTATTCAATTTTTAAAAGAAATTTACCGCTATACATATATCCCACCCCTTCCACTAAGAACTCTAAAACTGTAAATTGCTGTAAATATAAGAAAAAGTGAAATAATTCTATGATTATGAGAGAAAGTCAACACTGTAGGAAAAAAAGAGCCCAGGATTTTGGCTAAAAATCGTTAGTCTGACCCTGATCAATCCTGTGGCCTTCAACAGTAACTCAGCCTCTCAGGGCTTTGATTTGTTCATCTGTAAAATGAGGGAAATTGTCTAAATAACCTTCGGGGGTGTTTTAATTTTAAAATTCTGAGTCCTTCCATATCAGATAAGAGTCAACTATTCAGTTGTTTGTGCTGAGGAGTACAGGGGACCAGGAGACCACCCAAATGGGTTCATAAGCCCATTATGCCACTTCCTTGTTGGATCACCTTGGGTTTCTCACTAAACTTTTCTGAGCCAGATCCTCTCCACCTTGCTTGTCTGTCATCAAAGGGTCACTGTAAGACAATAATAATGTAAGAGGAATGAAATCATGATTATTAAGGAATATTCTGAACCACATACCTCCATTGGCAACATTAAACTTCACTCCAAACTCTCCCCCTGGTCCTCCAGGGCAGTGGCTGGCTGTTAGGATGATTCCACCAGCTGCCTTGATCTTCCTGATAATGCAGGAGACTGCAGGTGTCGACAAGATGCCATTCTGTCCAATAATCAGTCGTCCAATCTAAACCATCCAAAACAAAATCAGTCCAGTTGTATAGGAGTAAAGGAAAGTGCTCCAGGCTCTGTTAACATATAGACAATCACTTGATAAAAGAAACAGAGTGGGCTTTAGATTAGGGGAGGCAGGGTAGGAGTAACTCTGACATTGTCTCTCTTATCTAATGTCTCTAAGACCATTCCGAGCACCCACTTCTAGTAGTCAATTATTAACCTGTAAATAGGATATGCCTCATTGATCTTCAGTAGTTTGAAACATCTGCTTTTGATAACTGAGGGGTTAGCTTGGATCACACAAGGAGTTCTTAGTTTGGTACTGACTCAGAAACTATGCATGTGAGCATGCTAGAGATTACAAGAAAAAAGAAATGGAGTGCTTCTCTGTTTCTTCTGCTTCCTCTAACTCAGAACAAGCTCAGAGCGCAAGGGGACTGATTTACTACAACCTCATCCTCTGAAGGCATATTTTAACTGTCCTCTTCATGAATGACTGTTCTGCTGAAGGTAGAAATTCTCTTTCTGCTGTTAAGAGACAGCATGTTCTGTGACATTGGAGAAATTACCCAGTCATGCTAAGCAGAGATCAGGAGGTCATCCATGGATGCAGCCAGATTCTTTCTATAGCTACAAAACGGACTTTTTAAAAAGGCAGGAACACAGCCCTGAAGAACATTTATTGCCACACTTTTTTAAAAATTGGATTCAATATCATCCAATCTAGTAGTTCTCAATATTTCTACAAAATAAAATCACTTATGAAGCTTTTTTAAATCCCAGTACTGAGACTGCATTCCAGACAGATTATATTGCAATCTCTGCTTGAAGCCAAGCATTAGTAGTTTTAAAGCTCCGCAGGTGATGCCAATGTTCAGCCAAGCTTGATAATCAAGCCCCCTTGTTACTCAAAGAGCTGGAAGCATGGGCATCATCTGCAAGCTTGACAGAAATGCAGAACCTCAACTGGGTGTGGTGGCTCACACCTGAAATCCCAGCACTTTGGGAGGCTGAGGTGGGCAGATCACCTGAGGTCCAGAGTTCAAGACCAGCCTGGCCAACATGGTGAAACCCTATCGCTACTAAAAATACAAAAGTTAGTCAAGCATGGGGATGCATGCCTGTAGTCCCAGCTACTCTGGAGGCTGAAGCGGGAGAATTGCTTGAACTTGGGAGGTGGAGGTTGCAGTGAGCCAAGATCGTGCCACTGCACTCCAGCCTCTGTGACAGAGTGAGACTCTGTCTCAAAAAAAAAAAAAAAAAAAAAAAAAAAAAAAAAAAAAAAAAAAAAAAAAAAAAAAAAAAAAAAAAAAAAAAAAAAAAAAAAAAAAAGAAAAGAAAAAAAAAAGAAAGAAAGAAAAAGAAATGCAGAACCTCAAGGCCCACCCAAGGCCTACCAAATAAGAATCCGTATTTTAACAAGATCCTCTCCTTTCTTCCCAGATAATTATTCAATAAGTACTGATATAACCCACAAGCCAAGACAAACTTTGACATACAGTCCAACAGCAAAGTTGCCCTGGCACCATCATTGCTAGAGGTCAGTCACTGACCAAATATAACAATCAGGGAGATCGGGGGAAAAAGAGATACCGAAGAGATTAAAAAACACACGCGCACACACACAAGAAGCTCAAAAACAAAGCAGCCTTGGGATGATTTAGTGTGGAAATCTACAAGATCCCCAGGATAAATATTTTCAAGTAGACGAGACAGATTATAAACAAGCAATAATAATAATAGTTACTAGTGGGGTACATATTAGGAAGGAATTAGAATGCAGTAATAGAGAATAAAGGAATGTCAGTTTTAATAATAACATCATAATGACAGCTAAGGGAGCTTAGATTTTATTCTAAGTACAATGGGAATCCACTGAAAGGTTTTAAACAGTGGAAGTGACCTAATTGCATTTTTAAATATCATGGGCTGAGCAGCCCAAATGGTCCTATTAAAAAGTAAGTCACATCAAGTCACTAAAACATTCTAATAGCTTTCCTTGTCCCCCACCAACCCAAAACAAAGCTGAAGTCTTCATCACAGTCTACAAGGCCCTACATAATCTGACCTCCATCACCTACCATTCTCCACCACCCTCCCTCTTCTGTTCCAGCCACAACAGAACAGAACAGCTATTCCTCAAATAAGCCAAACATGATCCTGCCTCAGGGTCTTTGCATTTTCTTGTTCCTCTGTTTAGAATACTTGCTCAGATATTAATATACCTGCCCTCTAATGTCCTTTGGGTTTCTGTTTCAATGAAAGCTAATCAGAGATAGCACCCTTGATAGCCCTATGTAATACGATAGCCAGAAGTCCCTAACTTCTCTATTGCTTCCTATTTCCTTCACCCTGCTCTAATTCTCTGTATCACATATATTGCCATCTCATATATTTCATATTATGTGTTTATTGTCCCACTGTATGTGAGACCCAAGGACTGTTTTTTTTTTTTTTTTTTTGCCACTGCTATATCCCAAGATCTTAAATCTGGCATGTGGTAAGTGTACAATAAATATTTGTTGAATTGATTAATGGAGAAAAATGAATGAATGATGAATGGCTTCTTTGGGAGAAATACAGAAAGGGGAAGATCAGATGGGAGAGTATTCAAGTCTAGTGTTACAGTATCTTGGATTAGGCTAAAGCCAACAGAAATGAAAATAAGTTATTTTGTTTGACATATATTTTTAGAAGGAGGATGAACAGAATATGCAGGTGGACTGGAATAGGGAAGAGGGGAGCTGTGGTAAACAGCCTCCAAAATG
This sequence comes from Alouatta palliata, assembly GCA_004027835.1. Classification (NCBI taxonomy): domain Eukaryota; kingdom Metazoa; phylum Chordata; class Mammalia; order Primates; family Atelidae; genus Alouatta; species Alouatta palliata. The sequence goes on along the minus strand of PVKV010014030.1, from coordinate 43,900 downwards.
GCCCCAGTGTCCTTGCCTTTCAGTATTTGTGCCTTTGTGCAGTCCCCTCCCAAACTGAATGGTGCAGATCTGGGTAATCAGCATATATTGCAGAAGTGATTGTGTGTGACTTCCACAGTGAGGCCATAAATGGCATGGACACTTGTGCCCTTCTCTCTTGGTCTGCTCAGTCTGGGAGAGGCCAGCCTCCATGTCATGAGGACACTCAAGAAGCCCTGTGAAGATGAAGGAAGACCTGCCAACAACAGCCAGCACCACCTTGCCAGCCAAGGGACTGAGCATCTCACAATGGATCCTCCAGCACCCGCCAAGCCTTCATATGACCAAAACAATACCAGCATGTAACTGTGCCCTCATGTGAGTCCCCAAGCCATCTCCTGTCTCACAGAAACTGTGAGAGATAATAAATATATGTGCTCACACACATTACCATGTAATTTTCCACATTATATGTTTATTTCCCCACTGTATGTAAGACCCAAGGACTATTTTTTTTTCACTGCTATATCCAAAGAATCTAGAACAAATCTGGCATGTGGTAAGTGTACAATAAATATCCATTGAATTAATTAATGGGAAAAAAAGAATGAATGATGAATGGCTGCTCTGGGAAAAATACCTTGAAGAGTGGCAGGAGCAAAAGGAGGAGGATGAGATGGGAGGCTAACAGCCAGCACCACCTTGCCAGCCAAGTGACTGAGCCATCTTGCAGTGGATCCTCTAGCCCCATCGAGCCCCGACTAAGCCACAAAGTTTCATGGTAGTTTCTTACACTGCAATAAATAACTAATATAGAAGCAGTGAGAAAAGGAATCAAGAATCATCTCAGCTTTCTACCTTTAATAACTTAATGGATAGTGGTGCTATTAATCAACTCAGGAAAGAGAAAGGACAGTAATTACACACATATTATTATCCAAAGCCATGATAAGTTATTTTCCATATGCTTTTGCTAAAATTTATGTAGTCATTCAACTCACTTTATTGAGTATCTACCACGAAACAGGTAATATGGAAGAAACTTCTGATATAGAATTGAATATAATTTAGTCACTTCCCTCAAGTAGTAAGTCTGGAAAATCAAGAATCTGAAAAATATTTGTAAATTTGGTTCAAAATTTTCTATTGAGCCATTTAAAGGGAAAACTATGAAGACTGTAGAGCAGTGACATACTGAGTTAGCAGTTCGTAAAAACTTACGATGTCCTTCCATTGCACAGAGTCAATGCTGAGGAGCAGTTGCCCAGCCAGGGGCTACATTTTCCAAACCACCCTTACATCTAGGTGTGGCCACATGATACCTTTGGATAATGAGTGATAAACTAGTATGAGAATGAGAACAGAAGTAACATGTGAGGATGTCAGAAAGCAGAGATATCTCTACATTGCTTATTTCTCTTTCTACAGATTCAGTGCAGGTAATCATGTGGCTGAGGATATCAGAAAGCAGAGATATCATTCTACACTGCTTATTTCTCTTTCTATAGATTCAGTACAGGTAATCATGTGGTTCTAGGAAATGCCAGAGTTACAAGAGGGAAGGAACCTGGGTCCCCATCCCATTTTGTAGACAAGAGTCTTTGCGCCCCAGGGACATACTCATTAGACTATCGTGTGAGTGAGAAATAACATTCTATTGTTTTTTAAGGCAATAAAAGTTGCCTATATTTCAGGTTTATTTGTTAAAACCACCCATATTTTCTCAAGTGGTAGCGAAAGAAACGTAAACAATACTTTTATGCTAAATCAAAAATATCAAATACAAAATTATTTTATACTATTACAATATAAAATAATGTACACTTTGGGGGAAAGGACTTAGAAAATACAGAAATGAACATGTAAAGTTTGTTAAGTGGGAGAGATTATAAATTTTTCTTATTAAATTTCTGTTTTTAAAAAGGTAATTTATATTCTAAGAAGGTTAAAGTGAGTAATTACAATTGAATAAAATTTCAACTTCAAATATTTTAGTTATAATTGGAGATTTAACAGAAGATTGAATTCTAGATATCTGGAAATTTTCCCTATATGAGTTGCTCATTAACTCATCAATACCAGAGAGAAGACGTATTGCTGGACATGGTCCTGTCATCTGAGGGATAAGTACTGGAGGAGATGGGAGAGAGTGGGTGATGGGGCTTTTCCAAGGTAAGACATGGAAAACTGTGAAGATATGTGTGTCCCATATGGACACTCACCAAGGTGACCTCAGCAGAGGAGGATTTTAATAATAGCATGACCAGTCCTGTGGTTGTCAATGAGTGTCTTTCCCCTAGCCACTCCTGTCACTGTCCAATGGGCTCATGAGCAAAGTGGCTGATATGGTTTAGATGTTTGTCTCCTCCAAATCTCATGTTGAAATGTAATCCCCAGTGTTGGAGGTGGGGCCCAGTGGGAGATGTTTAGGTCATGGGGTGAATCCCTCTTGAATGGTTTAGCACCATGCCCTTGGTGGTAAGTGTGTTCTCACTCTGAATTCACACGAGATCTGCTTGTTTAAAAGTATGTGACACCTTCTCCCTTGTTCTCTTGCTCCCAGTCTTGCTGTGTGGTGTGCCTGCTCCCAAATTCTTCTCTGCCATGAGTGAAAGCTCCTGAGGCCTCACCAGAAGCCAAGCAGATGCTGGCACCAGGCTTGTACACTCTTCAGAACCATGAGCTAACTAAATATCTTTTATCTGTAAATTACCCAGCCTCAGGTATTTCTTTCTAGCAATACAAGAATGCTCTAATACCAATGCCGCGATGGTTATGCATGGGCTCGACAACATGGACTTTCGCCCACCAAGGTTGACCTGGCTATGGCCACTGCCAATACTGTGTCTCCTTGTGGTACCATTCCCCAAATGATCAGCCAGTTATCTGGTGGCAGATTGGGTAATTTGGGCCACTTCCATCATGGAAGGTGCCGCACTTTGTACGCTACTAGAATAGACACAAAGAAGAAGAGACATGAAGACAGATGCAAAGACTGGAGTGAGACAGCCACAAGCCCGGGAAGCCAGGGAATGCATTCTGCCACCAGAAGCTGGAAGAGTCAGGAAACAGACTCTCCCTAGAGCATCTATGAAGTATGGCTGTGCCAACACCTTGATTTTGACTTCTGACCTCCAGAACCGTGAAAGAAGAAGTTTCTGTGGTTTTAAACCATCAAATATGTGATAATTTGTTACTGGAGTCCTAGGAAATGAGTACAAAATTTGTAACCTAATACAAAGTTTGCATTAGCTTCATAAGGCTGCTATAACAAATTGCCACAAACTTGGTGGCTAAAAGCAACTAAAATGTATTCCCTCCTAGTTCTGGAGGCCAGAAGTCCGAAAGCAAAGTGTCAGCAGGGGTCTGCCTCACTGGATCGCTCTAGGGGAGGATCCTCCCTTGCCTCTTCCAGTCTCTGGTGGCTCCACATATTTCTGAGCTTGTGTCACGTCACTCCAGCCTCTGCCTCTGTCTTCACATCACTTTCTTCTGTGTGTCTATGTCTTCTCTTCTGCTCAGCCTTTCTATTCCAGTTAGTCCAGGATAAATGTCATCAGTAAAGGTATGGCTTGCAAAATCTAGTCATTGGTAAAAAAATAAATGTATAACTTTTGGAAGCCCTTTTATATAAAGAAAAAGCATTCAACTTGAAGTTAAAAGCACAGACATGGCTGGGCATGGTGGCTCGCGTGTGTAACCCCAGCACTCTGGGAGTCCAACGCAGGCAGGTCACGACGTCAGGAGTTTGAGACCAGCCTGAATAACATGGTGAAAACTTGTCTCTACTAAAAATACAAAAATTAGCCAGGCGTGGCGGTGTGTGCCTGTAGTTCCAACTACTCAGAAGGCTGAGGCAGGACAATCACTTGAACCCGGGAGGCAGAGGTTGTAGTGAGCCAAGATCACGCCACTGCACTCCAGCCTGGGCAACATAGCAAGACTCCACCTCGAAAAAAAGAAAAGAAAAAAAAGGCCTAGGTATGACTCTTGGCTCTACCACCTGACATAAAGTCAAACATTTTACTTCTCTGAGGCTCCACGACTTTTTCTGAAAAGCCAAGAAAGAGGAGGGTTGTTAAAATCCACTGAAGATCAGATTCTACCAACAAAAACTCTTTGTTAAATTAACCATGACACAAATTATTCTATTGTCTTCCCCAAATCCCACAACCCCCTACAACATTTAAAATTCATAACAGATTATCCCTTAAACTACCATTTTACTATCTGAAAAAGTCCTAGAAATACTACCCTCTGTCAATGCAGCAGACCGCTACCTTGCAAGGAAAAGATGGTCTACTTACACAATTAGCCTTAATTTTGTTTACAGCATTGAAGCTGGTAACATCTGACTTTCATTCCTGAGTGAAATCCAAACCACAGCCCGGTGAGGACCAGGCCATGGCATTCTGCTGCTCCCTCGCTGGACATCCCACACCATAGGGTCTGGCTTTGGCTGGAAGAAGGGCAACCTCACCCAGTCCTCCAGAAGGTGCATTCACCCAAGTGAATGTTACCGCCACTAAGGAGCATTTCCTTCAACTCCCACATGGAAAAGGGGGCAAAGTGGACCTGAGTCCACTGTCACTCACACACACGCACATAGGAGGCACGCAGATACAGATCCCAGGTTCCACGTCTATCATATATATGAACATTTTCACACAGACCCCTGCAGACACATCTGTGAGGCATACGCATTCTCAAACACACAGATGGACTCAGGATGAACCTGTTCCTACCCAGCCGTGACTTGTAAATGCTTGAGGAAATGAAGACATAGTAGAAAGGAGTGTGCAATTATCATTCCCCACAATGCCATTATTTAAGATCTCTCCATGTCTGTCCTTCTAATGGCACCAATGCCTCCCATCAAGCCTTAAACCTCACCTAGATTATGTCATTGGGCTTTTTCACCTGCATAGCAGGTGCCAAAGGAATCAATATGCTCTTTCATATGTCTTAGACCAGTGTCCCAAGAAAGATAAAATGTTATAGTATAAAAGCTTTCTCTCAACACTTTATTTCTTTTCATCTTGTGCCATATATAACTATGGTTTTCTTAATGATCTGATTTCTGACAGCTTTTTTTCTTCAGAACATCAACAATTTCCCTTCTAAATTAGATTTAATAAGAGTTAGGTTTCTAATTAGCTCATATTAAAGTCGTAGAGAGCACCAAGGTAACATTTAAACCCTCAGGCTAAAATCTCAGAGTAGGTGCAGAATTTTGACTCCAAATCAGTTTTCCCTGTGACATACCACTAATGAAAGCATGATTGCTTGCATGTGTGAACTCTCTTAAATCAGACTTACCCTTTGTGATTCTCTTTTAGCTTTAAATGCCATTAAAGAAAAAAAGAGAAAAATTAAGCATGACATTCCCCAACACCCTCTGCTCACTGTGTTATAACCCTATCATTCCCAAAGTGAACTGAGAGAGTGAAGAGTCAATGAACAGAAACTTCCTTGATGCTTCACAGAGGAAGTGTTCTCCAGGACCGCATAGGCTCCACTATGACCATCTACAAAGTGCTGTAGCAAGCCATATACACAGAGATGCCTGTTTCCTGTCTTCTCGGTTTATAACAAAAACAAGACACTGGAAGGAACCCCAAAGCCAAGCTGCAATGGATTGCAGAGTGCCAGCCCTTAAGTAGTATTGTGCATGGGTAAACAGGAGTGGATAAGTGCAATTTCAAGAAATAACAAACTCAAGGCACGAATGTGGTTATCCAAACATCAAGGGACTTCTTTTGCATTTGGATAATTGTGCAGTTGTATGATTTGTTACATGGAGACCAGATGGGAGCAAGAGAGCTCATCCTCAACTTCCTGTACCTCTGGAAGTCTTTACACACATGCTCAGGGGCTGGAGAGAGAGATAAGTGCTCATTAGCACCAACCCAACATGGATTTCACATTCAATTCTTAGTATCTGAACAAGAGCAGAAAAGTCACAGGCATCTAGAAGTGTGGCCCAAGTTCTGTTCTTCATTTGGACCCATTTCTCAAGATTTCATTGAGAAGATCAAGAAATCTAATCTTCCTCGGATACAAAATGGAGGCAGTGAAAATTGGAAGTATAGGTAACTTCAGTGCATAGGAAGTGCTCTGAAATCTTTAAAGGATAGAGTCTGACCCACTTGTTGCCATTTTATGAAGTGACCACCCCAACTGGATCCCAGGATAAGAACTACAAGTGTCCAGTGGGTCTACCTGGGTCTGGGTCAAGAAAGCAGAGTTGAGTACCCTGAGGTAAGCTGAGATTTTGGTGTCCAGTGGGAAAGAATGTAAGAACTGACTTTGCCACCTACTGCCTGTGTGACTTTCGGCAAGATCCCAAATCCCCATGTATCTTGGTTTTGTTATCTAAAAGACCACACGATGGAGGATAAAAGGAAGTGACACCCAAGCTCCCATTTACAGTGTCTAATACCCAACAGACTCTCGACACATTTCACTTGCCCTTGAGTCAATCTTTCCATGTCACTGAATATTCTTCCACAACATGATTTTAATGGACATAGTCTTCCATTATTTGAAAGTACCATTGTTTATTGACCAATGTAAAAGTGTTCTTTTACCTCAAATTCTTATATGTAAAACAAAAACATGTTTGAAGACTAACCCCACACTGTGGTATAAATTAAACTGGATGTAGGCCAGGCATGGCAACTCACATCTATAATCCCAGCACTTTGAGAAGCCAAGACAGGAGGATGGCTTGAAGCCAGAAGCTCAAGAGCAGCCTGGGCAACATAGCAAGACTTTGTCTCTACAAAAAATAAGAGAAATTAGCCATCCATGATGGTGTGCACCTGTAGTCCCAGCTTCTTGGGAGGCTGAGGTGTGAGGTTCCGTTGAGTCCAGGAGTTTAAGGCTACAGTGAGCTAGGATAACCACTGCACTCCAGCTGGATGACAGAACGAGACCCCGTTTCAAAAACAAACAAACAAACCTAACCAAAAACTAAAAGCTGGATATAGTTTGCCAATAACTAAGCAGCAAATTAATTGTAACATTTTTACATTTCAATGATGTCTTTCTTCTTTAATCATAAACTTGTTCACTAAGAAGCTGCTGAAGTCCATGGTAGTGAGTGACAGGTATATGTCTGCATCCTTGTCCTGACCTGCATCTTCGATTGTCCCCATCTGTGCCCCTGACTGGCACGGCTCACTTGTATGTACCAAGCTGTCCTGCTAACTGATCAATGTTGTTGAGCTCACTGCACAAAGCCGTTCTTACAAGGTAGACTTCTGCCTGGAATAGTCGCAGTTACTTATACCGCTTATATTTCTTACCCCTGATCCATCCAACTAAACACAAGTTCTATTTATTGTCATAGAAATAGAGGTCATTTGGAAACACCTCCTTCATTTCTATGGAATGTTCAAACATTTCTGACATTTTGAGTCTGTTGTAGCCTCTTGTTAAATACATCCAGAAAAGAGACAAAGCTTTATGGGGAAGCTATGTGCACACATAGCTATAGAATAAACTATCTAAATACTTAAAAATACTTTCCATCTGGCACCACACCTTAATAGGTAGACAGAAATTATGTATGTGTATATCTGTCTATATAGATATGTATAAATATATATCTCTAAAACAAGAATTCATTGTCTTATTTACATATACGTAGAATCTATGTGAATGTACATATATATTTATAGGTAGAACCAAAAAAAAAAAAACCCTCAGTCTCTTTAGGGCCATGTGTTTTCCCTGAGTAACTGTCACAATTAATTAAAATATATTAGTATGCATTTTTAGGTAAATTCCATCAGACCAGTTTTTGCCTGGTTGGAAAATAATAACTGCCTATTTGGTAAGTGCCCCTGCCCCCATACTATGTTCCAGTGAACTAAAGACCTCTGGCAATCATAGATTTACAACTCAGCAAGATTAAACAATTTACTGTTATTTATGATGGCCAAGTTGATCTTCTGTATTATATTCCACATTAGCATCTATCACTTTACATTTGGGAGATCCTGTCCAAAAAAAGATTATGCCTCCTAACCAAACATTCAGCAGGGCTGCAGGAACAGGCCCTCTGACAAACATCCTGCCAAAGTACTTTAAAGCATCGTGAGCTCCCACAGCTGTGCATTTTCAGACGACTCAGCAGATTAACATGGAGTCTCTTAGCCTCTGCTTGGTCTGTTCCTTTCAGTAATCTCTCACATGGCCCAGTCCATTCGGTTTGAAAATCCTCATGAAATGAGCAGATTAAGACCTGGCTTCAGTAAAGGGCCATGGGGAGGGCATGGGGGGAGAGGGTTTGCTTTTAACACAGCCTGAGCCTCAAAAAGGTTTGAGATGGAAAAGTATGGCACTGACTCAGCTCATGCTTAACAGGAAATAATGCACAGGCCACACCAAAAAACTCCTTTATGTTGTATGAATGTCTACACTGGAGCAGCTGCTGCCACCTCATGTACTGGGATAAAATGTGCACGTGTGTGTGTGTGTGTGTGTGTGCATTAGTGTGTGTGCTTGGGGGGGGAGATGACACCTTCAGCAGTCGCCACCTCAGCCTTGGCTAGCAGCATGGAGCAATGCCAAAAGTCAAGAGGAAGCTGTACCAAAGCAACTGTGATCCTACATCAGCAGGCACCTTCTAATTAGTAAAGCTACTGGGACTAAAAAACACACATGAACTTTTACTTCTTTTATTTTAATCATAGCAAAATATTTTGGTAATAATTGTGTTTATGAATAAATAAAATAATTCACAATGCTGTGACCCATTAACACATTCAATCCTCCCCACAACCCTGGAAGATATGTAGACAAGTATTGTTACTTTCCTTATTTTTATAAATGAGGAAACAGACCCCAGGAGGCTAGGTGACTTCCCCACAGCAAATAAACTGCAAATAAGTAGTATCATGATTCAAATCCAGAGCGTTTCCTTTTGTCTTCATTATTGTTTTAATGTTGAAGGTAATGCATATGCATGTATGATCTTTTAAATCCAGAGATGTATATGGAATAGAAAGGAAAAGCGACTCTCCTTCCTCATTACAAACCCTCTGCCCCCAAGATCTATCCACTGTTGACTGGAGTATGTTCTTCCTATCTTATTTTCTATGTCTACATTAGACACAGAAAAGCACAATACTCCAGTCATTGCTTTTTCTTCACCAACAAGCTATCATTCACATCTTTTTCTTACTACACATAAATGTATATCCTTTATTTTAATGGTGTATATTGTGTGGTTGTGTCATAAATTATGTACCTGTTCTCTAGTGTTGAACATAGATTTTTTTCTGAGTTTTTCCTTAGCAAAATGCTGCGATGAGTAACCTGTACATAGAAGTTTGTATATTTGTTCTAGAAAATCTACAGGATACATTCTTAGATTAAGAGATTCCTGGGTAATTAGACAACTACTCTATTAATTTAGATATATACTTCCAAATTGCCTAACCAAAAAGTTGTGTCAATCAACTTCATTGAACAGTATACAAACATGACAATTTTCCAACACCTACACCAACTCTGGGTAATTTCACCTTTTTTACAAGTTGATGGCTTGTTTTAATTTCTATTTCTCCAGATACCAATAAGGTTGGCCACCTGTTCATATGTTGTTGTTATTGATGATATTTGTATTGAATTGTTTGAATTTTCTTATCGATTTGGAAAACCTTTTTACATATCATAGATATTAAATATTTGTTGTAAAACTCTCCTTCCAGTATGTGGTACGTGTTTTGTCAAGTAGAATAAACTCTTGTCATCTGATTTCAGATTCCTTTCTCTTTCCGTTAGAAATCCCTAAATGTAAAACTAGATATTGATAGCTAAAAACTAAGACGCTTACCAGAGAAAAACAATACAAAGACAATAATTAAATATTGCATTTATACAAAATACCTACTAGTACAAACTTTAAAAGAGAAAATAGAAGTAAAATGCTTCCATGACTTCAGACTAAGAAAAAGAACTTTTGAGGTTGCATGTCCCTGAAATTTTTCTTTTCATACAACTATGGACATGACTCCAAAAGTTGATGTCACTAAAAATGTCAGAGGTGAAAGATATGTAAAGACTCAAAGAAGGTGAATTTTCATTTTAACAAGTCACATATATATTCTAGATATCCTCTTGTTCATAACTAAAGGAGTCAAATCAGATGAAAGAATCTAAAAATTTCTCCTTGACTGTGTAAGTAGAAGTAGAGGCATATTGACCAAATCTTGAGTGTTTGTTTGCAAATTAACTCTTAAGGCTATAGGTTGACACAGGCCACTGAAGCCCTAGCTTTTTATGTTTAATTTAAAAATCCCTGAACAATTTATACCAATTTTTCCTGTCCATTATTCTCAAATAATCTTGTTCAAATGCTATTACAGTGCTTGTTTACGCTGCTGTTGTCTAACAGAAGAGTATCCGGGACCTTAAAACTGAAAGAGTTAGGGTTAATGACTCCAACACCTATGCTTGGACTTCTCCAAAAGTGCGTTCCAACTTCTTGTCCTCAAGTCTATATAGAAACTAGCAAAATTCCAGAGTTCACAAAAAGCTCAAAGAGAACAGATGTTTTATACAAAATTCTTAGGGCAAGTTTCACGCGTAATGTTGCTGATGTGTTTCTGCCTTTTCAATAAACATCACTATGCTTTATCACAAGATTTAATAAAGCAGCTTAGTTAAAAATGCCATCTGGGTCTCCGGACACATTAAACAAAGCTTAAAATAACCACCCCAGCAACTGGGAGGGCCCAGCTGTTCTCACAACCTCTCCCACTGCTTTTGCTTCCCCATAAAAAGAGTGAATGAAGATCACAAGCTAAAAGTATCCAGAATGAACTGACACAAACGGGGAGATAGATGGAGCCAAGGGCTATCATAAGCTGCTGTTGCTCACATAATAGATTTGGTAATTCCACAACTTGAGGATGGGGATTCAGAAAGGGAAGCAGAGAGAGGGAAGAGAGAATTATGGAAGGGCTCATTCAAGTTTTTTAATGTATCACAAACCTGGCCTCCCTCATGTTGATCATACCAGCCCATTCCATTCACCTATTCTGTAGTGAACTTCAGTAGTAAATACAGAGCAATCACTACCCAGTTCTTTCTCCCTTCTAGAGATGAGATCTTAGCCACGCAGTCCCAGAATCTCAGATCCATTCCAGGAAAGAAGCCCTAGGTATTGAAGCACAGGTTTCCCTTTCTCCCTTCCTTCCTCTACCCTTCCTACTTCCCTCCCTTCCCCAGCCACCACCACTTCCCACCTCACTCCCCTTCCAAATCTATGTTGCTTGGTTTGGGGGCCACTCCAAGATTTGTTCCCCAGAGAGTTCTAATAAATGCCGAACTAAGTATATTCTCATTCTTTAGAGCATCCAGCTTTTCATGGCCAACCAGAATCAAATACAACCTGCACACACATCTATCTGGAGGACACTCCCAAGGCCCTGGCTGAGCCAGCCTTCTGCATACCAAATACAACCTGCACACACATCTATCTGGAGGACACTCCCAAGGCCCTGGCTGAGCCAGCCTTCTGCATACCAAATACAACCTGCACACACATCTATCTGGAGGACACTCCCAAGGCCCTGGCTGAGCCAGCCTTCTGCATACCAAATACAACCTGCACACACATCTATCTGGAGGATACTCCCAAGGCCCTGATTGAGCCAGCCTTCTGAATACCACTGCATTTTAGCTTCCTGCTTTGAAAGAGTTCACAAGGCACTAAAATTCTTGAATTCTGTAAGGTGTAGTGTGTGTCAATATCATTGCCGCTCATCATGTGGCCAATATAGGGCATGACCAGTCAACAAATAAATTTTCTCTTGGCTAAAAACTTGCAACAAAACTGTAAGTTGTTTACCAAGGGGCCCACTACAGGCTATATTCAATACATACAGTCAAATCATAATTATTTGAAATATATTCAGTTGATCATACACCTTTATATTTCAGTAAAAGTTATTTACATTTCCCAGTGCTATAGATATTACAAAGTGATTTCATATGCAGTGTTTCACTGCCATAATGATTTTTAGATGAGGAAACAAGTGGTTTCTAGGTATTTCAAGAGGCTAAAACATATGCCCTCCAACTTGCACGTGTAAACCAAAAACGAAATTCCAAGGCCTTTCAACCATCTGAATGGATTTTGACTCTTTTGGTCAATATGTGGCAGAGCTAGGAAAAGAAGGTGGGTCTTCCAGCTGCTGATACAGGGTTTTTTTCTGCCATACTTCATTATCTCCAAGGCTAAAGTCAAAAGAGGGTGTGGTTATCACATGAAAATATCTAGTTTGGATTTCCTAAATGTGTATTTGTATTATTTGGCGATTTACTTTAATTTAACCTATCGTTCCTTTGGGTTGTAACAGTCCAACTCCATTTTTGAAAACAAAACAAAACAAAATGGATTTTAAATGCTAAATTATAGATCTTTTCTGTCCAGTATGGTAGCTACTAACCACTTGTGGCTATTTGCATTTCTATTTTAATTAATTAAAATTAAGTAAAATGCAAAATTCAGTTCTTCCATTACTCTAGCCACATTTCAAGTATTCAGTAGTCACATATGGCTAGTGGCTGGCTGGGACAATGCAGATTATAGAACAGTTCCATCATCAGAGAAACCTCTATTGAACAGTGCTATTATATAATGTCATCTCCAGAGACAGAAGACTTTAGAAAAAGTCAGAAACAGCCAGGCATGGCGGTGCATGCCTGTAATCCCAGCTACTCAGGAGGCTGAGGTGGGAGAATTGCTGGAACCCGGGAGGTGGAGTGAGCCGAGATTGTGCAACTGCACTCCAGCCTGGGTGACAGAGCAAGACTCTGTCTCAAAAAAAAAGAAAAGAAAAGAAAAAGAAAACGTCAGAAACATATTGAGACAGGCATAGTGCTGTCATCTGTCCAATATTGAAGTCATTTAGGAATAAGAAAGATCAGAACACAGACGAGAAAAAGAGATTGTCTTAGGTGTACCCACGCAGAAAAGGGCAAAGGCATTCCTATAGTCATTGTGCTGCATTTTGGCTCTTAAACTTTTTAAGAGATGTGAATAATTTGATACATAGAAGATGCAAAAAGTTGAGGTTCTGAAGCAGATGGAAATAGAAAGAGAGCTAATTTGTTACAAACTAAGCTTAATCACAATTCATTTAAATGATATTCACTCTTCCACATGATCAGCTTTTCTTTTGCTCTATAGTAGGACATAGTTTATATCTTTAAAGGGGAATTAAAATATTTCTGGGAATTTTTAAATGTAAGTTCTCATAGCCACATAAAAACTACAGAAACAGATAAAAACTATCTTCTCATTTATTCCCTAATCCATTCAAATTAAATATAAAAATCCAAGCAACCAGAGTGATACTCAAAAAAAGTGAAAGTGAGAAGACAAAATTCATTTGTCACTTGTGGAGGTAGTTAACTCACTAAATCCTCACTCCAAACACCAGTAATTTTTAAAAGACATAAACACATGTTCTGCCTTTCCAGAAGGAACTATATTTCAGCGTAACCAATAACCTAGTTGTGAAGAAAATGGCCTGCTTACAGAAAAATGCCAGCTAAAACATGTAGAAAGAATTAGAAAGTCACCATTTGAAACCCCTAATGAAATAATCAACTCAAGTAAGGATCATCCATAAATGCTAAAACAATCAAGTAAATGTTGATACAGAACTAAATATACACAGAGTGTAAAGTTTACATGACAGACTACTGGCTTGACCCAATGGTGAATATAACAGAGGAGATAAGCAGTGACCACCCTAATCTTGTGATCATCTCAGCATCACTAATGATGGGATGTGAATATGCATTATTGTCTATGAAATACTCTTTTTCAAAAAAAAAGAAGTTTAGCCTGAATCTAATTAAACCTTGCAATGGTCTGAACGTGTACGTCCTACCAAAATTCATATGTTGAAATCCTAACCCCAAAGGTGCTGGTATTACAAGATGGGGCCTTTGGCAGTCATTAGGTCACAAGGACAGAGCCCTCATGATTGGAATTAGTGCCTTTATAAAAGAAACCCCAATTTCTTACTTTTTAGAAATCTGTACTAAAGAATTTAAGGATAAAATGTCACTTTAGCATAAGCCCCCAAAAAGGTGAACAAAATGAGGAAAAGATTGGTTAAAGTTGGCTGTTTGAAATTCTGAAACATGTCCACCATTCCCTTCACCCATACCCATCCCTCTTAGAAGTAGTACTTTCAGATAACTTAAGAGTCGATGCTTCTATGTGGATTTTAACTGTAATCTGGCCTTTGTAACAACTAGTAGGTTAAACTTGACTCTGTTTTAAGCATATATTAACCTATGCTAATTATCTGCTAAAATAAATTCTACTCTTAGAGTTAATAAAGTGTGTTTGTCATAGAAGATCCAATGAAGTAAGACGCTGAGGAGCACTTATGGTAAAGTGGGCCAAGAAATAATAAGACATAATAATTTTCCCATGCAAACCAACAACTGTAGCTTCAAAACTATCCTGACCCACAACAAGTATTGGACAGGCTATGTTTCTCTCACTCCCTAAAAATATTGGCCCAGGAAGGAGTATGAGAGCTGCCATAGCTCTCTCAAGGCTCATTATTCTCCATCACTCCATGGGAACAGCTTTGTCAGACAAAAGTGAAAGACCATTTGTCAACCTCTCTTCAATTCCCTGATTCTAGCCAACCTTCATCAATCCCAAGCGAGGAGCCAGAGAGAAATACAAACCGCGTATCTACAGCATCATTTTTTTTACTCTGCTGGAGTCAAAAATCACAATTCCACCACCCACCCCAGCAGCGCTAGCCTGTTTCTCCCAATTGCTTTTTATTACTTTTTTTTTTTAAAGAATCCTCTTTCCTTATCACTGAAACACTGAGAAGGAGGAATTATAGTAGATGGAGAATCCTTTAAACATGTTTTTAATAGCAAGTGAGAAAATGAAAAGGAGAGGGTTGGGAAGGAGAAAGAGAATCCAAATGCCAGGAAATTGTTCGATTTCACGTTTGTAGATGTTAACACTCATTTATACATCTGCAAGAGACTCCCTTTAAAGAAAAGTTCTATTTGTGTGGGTCTGGTTGCATTAACAAGGATGAAATTAATTTTTTAGATGATGTTTCCCACAGATAATTCAGAGACCCCTGAAATTAAGTATCCCTTTTGTAGGTGTCCTTGAGATGCTGCCAGACTTGGGAAACAGAAAATTGGGATACGAGGAAGTGTTTCCAGTTATAGGACAGAGAGGAAAGGTGCAGAGGGAGGAAAAACCCGAAGTCTGGGCATCCGGATTGCAAAAGAAGACTACCGAGGTCGTGGGAGAAGGGAGAGGAAATGAGGATGAAAACTGAAAGGGGAAGAGGCATGAAGTGTTGTCAAATGCCAAAAAGCATTGGAGAGAAGTTGGGAATTGCATGAAGAAAGCCACTGCAAATCTCATTTCAGCCCATTTAGAGATATGCCTCCTGGGAACTGCGAACCCAAGCTGTTTAGCATCAAATTGATCCACTCCATCCCCATCCTAATCAAATAAATCATTCAGTAATTCCACTGCCTTACACTAGGTTAAAGAATCGAAATATTAAAAACCTTCAAAATATTAAAAACCCAAAATATTAAAATATTAAAAACCTTCAGGGCCCACTCTTGCCAAATATATCAGGGAGTGTGTGTGTGTGTGTGTGTGTGTGTGTGTGTGTGTGTGTGTTCTGAGACACCACTACTGTTAAATTGGCAGAGCTAAGACTTAGGGGATTGGGGGATTATTGCAAAAAGGTCACAGGGCGGGGGGACTATGATGAGAGCCAGGGAAAGAAGTTTGTGTGGGGACGGTGGATAGTGGACGTTTTGGGAAAAATACGGAAAACTGGGAGCTGCCTTGGAATCGACAAGGCTGGGCAAGAGGAAGCCGGAAAGAAAAATGAGCAGGTGCGGGATGTGGGCAGAGTCGGAGAAGAGTCCGGGGCGCCCGGAGTGGCTCCAGGAACAACGGAGACCCCTCAAGGCTTTTGGGTGCTAATAGAACCCGGTGTCGAGGGTGCGCCCAGGAGCTGCTAGCGCGGCGGGGGTGGGGCACTGGAGGATGAGGACACCAGAGGGAGGTAGCAGAGCAGGAGCCGCGAGGGGGTCTCCCAACTAGGCCTAGAGGCAGTGGGGGGACCAGGGCGTGGAGAGGGCCTGGCGGCACCGAGGCAGAAAGCAAGGGGCATCCGGTCACTCACTCACCCCGTTGGCTGCAGCCATCTGCACCACGATCTCGGTGGCCGTCTTGCTAAAGTACCTGCCGTCGCTGCCGACCACCATGGTGCAACCCTGGCGGTCGCGCAGGTCGATGGACGACAGCACGCTCTGGATGAAGTTGGGCAGGTAGTTGCGCTGGCCCTCGAAGAGGCCGGTGGGTCGCCGCAGCCCCCCACCGCCGGCCGGCCGCTGGTCCTCGTAGGGCGCGGTGGGCACCGTCAGCACCGGGATGGGACTCCCCTCCATGGCGCCTCCTGGCCGGTCCTGCTGCGTCTCCCGGAGCCCAAGGAAATCTGCAGCCCGCCGGGGGGGGGGGCCCACCAGCCTGGCTGTACGCCGGGACTCCGCCTCGCGCCGGGGCCCCCTCCCCAGCCAGCGGGCGCCCCGCGCCCTGCGCCCGCCGGGGAAACTGCCCGCTCCTCCTCTCCGCTCCGCCACTGACTGCCTCCCTCCGCAGAGTTTGCCTCCACCTTCTTATAAAGTTTTCTCCCGCCCACCTTCTCTGCTGTCGGTCCGCCCGAGGTGCCCTCAGTGTCTTCCCAAGTTGGACTCGCTTTCGGGGTGTCCCAAAAGCCCGATTCCAGGGCCTGCTAGCCAGACCCAGGTGACGCTTCCACCAGCGCCGGGCCCCAGCCTTCCCCCCGCGCTCGCGGCTCTCTAGGGCCCACCCTCCGGCAGAAAACAGCCTGTGGGCGGCGAAACTTTGGGCAGAGCCCTGGTTCCTCTCCCGCACCCCGACCTCTCTCCCGGTCTCCCTGGGAGTGCGCAGCCTACAAGCACCGGTTTCTCTTTTGAACAAGGACAGGGAGGGAGTTGGGAGGGGGCCGAAACCTTTTGCCATCAGCGAACAGCCCCAGCCAAAAATAACCCTGGAAAGGCGAGCTGAGAATGGTTATCTCCTGCCAGCGCTGAAACCGGAGGCTGGGCTGTGTGTGTGTGTGTGTGTGTGTGTGTGTGTGTGTGTGTATGTGTGTCGCTGAATGTGGGGTGTGTGTGTGTGTGTGTGTACCCTCCCACCACGAACATTTGTTGAAGGGAATCACCACTGTCAGCCTTCAATCCAGCAGGACCCCTTGAGCCGTCCACATTTTCCCTAGCCTCTTCCAAGGCAGCACACTTTCCGGCATGGACAATTCCTTTTTTGTTTGTTTGTTGTGGTGGTTGCAACAGCAGCAACACAGCCAACACATATTTCCCTATTCTTTTCACCCTTCTCACCCTCCCTACCCAGCTTCTGCCTTAGAAATAGGCTTGTCCTACATCGTGTTAGTCCACACGATCTGAACTCCGCACTGAGTTAGTCATTTTCAATAGGAGGGGCTAAAGCCCTTGTTAATGTCCTGCTAGGAGTGAATGAACAAAGCCAAGCTAAAGGAGAACTGGGTACCAGGTACTGTGCTAGGTCCCTTTGCATGTATCCTTTCATTCTGCTGGAGCTAAAGATTTTCTACCTCCTCCCCATAAAACCCACCTAAAATCCAAAATCAGGAAATTCTCCATAGAAAATAGGAGTGACAAGAGAAAAGACTAACAGGATAAAACCCAAAGCAGGAAGAAAGTTCTGTCTCCCATCTCTCTCAAGGAATTTTTGGACCCACCAAGGCTACTGTCCTGAAATATCCTGCCACTTCTCCGTTCCCAAATATTGTCTACTTCCTGAGAGTAAGGCTGACTTGCCGCAGGGTTATTGTTTCATCACAGTAAGACAACTATGAGTAATAACACACATTGTATACTCTTTTGCAATTGATAAAAGGCTTTGCATCTGTTTTTTCTTTGAAGGCTGAAGAAAAGAAGAATGGTATTCATGCAGTTCCCGTTTTACAGATGAAAACAAGAGGACTTTCTTTGTGAAGTCAAGAAAGTGGTTACGATGGGACTTTCAGCCTGTTCAGATTATATATTGCCCCTCCCCTTTTTATTAATAACATTTAAGTATGATGGGGAAACCCCTGAAGCCATCAACTGAAACCTGCCGGGACTTTTTAGCCATTCTCTTCAACATAAAGAATGGAAGTTTTTAGAGGTGGCAAGAGGAAGGGGGAAATGTCATCAAAGAGTACAATGTTTTAGTTGAGACAGGAAGAATATATTTTGTTGAGATCTACAGCACAGCATGGTGACTAATTAATAAAATATTGTATATTTCAAATTGCTAAGACAGTACATTTCAAATGTTCTCACCACGAAAAATGATAGGTTTTGAGGTGATGGATGTATTAATTCTCCAGATTTAATTATTCCACAATGTATGCATATATTATAACATCACATTATACCCCAGATACACACAATTTTAATTTGTCAATTAACAATTTTTTAAAAGAATAGTAATGACAACTTGGGGGAGGTTGTTTTTGCTTTTTATTTTCCCCTCTAGTCTCTACTCAGTCTCCAAGAGCCCATTCTCTATAAAGTGCCTGTCACCCAGCTAGAGTGCTGTGGTACAATCGTGGCTCACTGTACCCTCTCCCTCCTGGGCTCAAGCGATCCTCCCACTTCAGGCCCTCAAGTATCTAGGACTACAGGTACACACCAGTTAATTTTCATAGTTTTTGTTGGAATGGAGTTTCACCATGTTGTTCAGGTTGGTCTTGAACTATTCAGCTCAAGCGATCCACCAGCTTTGGCCTCCCAAAGTGCTGGGATTACAGGTGTGAGCCACCAAGCCCGGTCCATGAAGTTTCTAACCTTTTATTGGTTTATTTGAGAGTCTTGGCTTAGCACCCAACAGACAGAACCTTAACACTTCTAGGGACCTTTGCACATCTATACCCTGTGGGTTTTTAAGATCTCTTTCTAATGACATTTTATTTTGCAAAGAAGGACAGTTTCATTCCCAGAAGAGCAGGTATGGTAAGTCTTGTCTCAGTAAGGAAGGCAATAATGCAACCCCTAAGCCTCAGAGATGCCCAGAAGCCCTCCAGGCCTCCATCTCTGTGCCACTAGCACCTCCCTCTCTCTTGACATCAACAACATTCTCTTCTCTCACAGCCCAGCTCCTTCCACAGACCCAGGGACTAGGCACTGGCATCTCAGACTAGATATTAGAGAATTACCGTTCAAGAGGAAATCCTCTTCCCTTGGTTCCAATTTCAAGGTTCTCAAAGACTGTAACAGGTCTAGTTTGAGGCAATGTACCCCATGAAATAGCCAGAAAGAAGCTCACAGTGAAAGGAAAGCAATTCTTCCATAGTAAGGGGGTGCTAATCCCCAGAGGGAGGAGAGATGGGCAAGCAAACAGCAACTGGGCTTCCACATACTTCACACTCACTGATCACGGCTTTCTAAAACTATTTTTCTTTTCTCTGAATTTATATAGTACTTGTATCACTCATAAAGGAATGTCTTATAGGCTGATAACACCTTTCTATTCATGCTTATTCCTAACATTTAAGTTAGGATAATTTTCTAAGCTCAGCGTCCTCACTATAAAATGGGAATTATTATAATCCCTACCTCGTAAATTGTTGGATTAAAATACTTAAAGTGCCTGACTAACAGAAAGGCATTCAATAAATGTTAGCTATTCATAGTGTCATCATCACTATATTTAGCAATATTACTAATCTCCTGTATTGCAAGAATTACAGTTTCTATTTTTGTAGACCATCACTGTAGCTAAAGGATCTTTGGGCATAGGTGATATTCCATAAATGTTGCTTGAATTAATCTGCGGATTTTGACTATGGAAACTCAAAATACATGGAGTAAGTTTATCTTGAAATGCACAAAAGAGGTTTGCCTGCCAAATAAATCTCTTCAAAGCTGGTCCCAAGTTTAACTAAATTAATTCCAATGAATTTGTCATAATGATGAAGAAAGGAAACTGAGACAGCCCCACAGTTGTTTGCTGGTAAAATGAAAAGTTTGGATTAGATCAGTGTTTCCCAGTGTATTTTCCTCAGAATGTTAGTGCCTCTAAAATCCTTCACAAAGCAAGAGTTTCATGACCAAGTTACTTTTAAAACTCCTGTATACTCTACTCCCATTCTTCACAATGCACACTTTTATATTAAAAATCCACAGAGTTCCTCCATAGAAGACCTAAATTAATTAATTTATTATTATTATTATTATTATTATTTTTGAAATGGAGTCTTGCTCTGTAGCCCAGGCTGGAGTGCAGTGGTGCAATCTTGGCTCACTGCAACCTCTGCCTTGCAGGTTCAAGCAATTCTCCTGCCTCAGCCTCCCAAGTAGCTGGGATTACAGGTGCATGTCACCATGCCCAGCTAATTTTTTGTATTTTTAGTAGAGATGGAGTTTCACCATGTTGGCCAGGCTGGTCTTGAACTCCTGACCTTGTGATCCACCTGTCTCAGCCTCGCAAAGTGCTAGGATTACAGATGTGAACCACCTCACCTGGCAATTTTTTTTTTTTTTTTTTTTTTTTTTGAGACAATCTCACTCTGTCGTCACCCAGGCTGGAGTGCAGTGTCCACCACTCCTCAGCCTAAAATATTTTAAGCTGGTGCTTCCCAATGTAAACTCACAGCGACCAGTTTTCTTAGTGAAAGAGAACCAGACTGACTTGTAACAGCTGGTGACACTCCCATGCCCTACTCCTTGTGTATCTTCAGTGGACTAAGTCAGAAATAAATAAACTTTCCTGATTCTCAAGGGCTGGTCACTTCTTTGCACTGAGCTCAGAGCTTCTCTGTAGCATGGGTCACAATGAATGGTAGCCCTGATGGCCTAGAGTAGCCTTTCAGCCTTCTCTGAGCCTCTAGAGAAAGACTGAGGATTCTTGGCACGAAACAGGAGCAACTGGTATATCCTTGCTTCCCCTGGGGACTCTCTTGCTCTCACAAAGGCATCAGCCCTCATCTCCATGTAGAGAATATACTAGCTGACTCAGCTTGACTAGCCTGTCCCAAAATGAGAATCTGGGGAAAATAAGTGTTGAAACACTTCATTCCTTATCAATGTCTTGTAGATTCACAAAACATATTACCATATTAAAGACTGTGAAGTTCTACAGGGAAAAAACCAAACTATTTAAATTTAATCCAACATTTAATCCAACTCCAAGGTTTATTTGCCCATGGAGTACTTTTCCAAAACACTTACAAACAGATCAAGGACATTTATATTTCATGAAACACTTTAGATCCCCAGAGTCCTCTCCAGCTACATCATTCTGTGATTTTCTTTTTTATTTATGAGGCATTAAAAGATTAATCTCTGTCAGATTTCCATTTAGAAATTCACCAGAATGTGCAAAGGCAGCAGGTAAAATTGCCGAACGGTATTATGAAAACACCCTTCAGTGATTTTTGAGACTTAAACTGAAATATTTATATAACTATATATTTCAGTTTATGTAAGTACATACACACATATGTGTGTATATCTATATCTATATATGTGGCATTATATCCATTTTACAGATGCAGAAACTGAGCTTTAGAGAGGGAAAGCAATTGGACCAAGTCCACACAGCACACAGGTAATCATTGATAAAGGTGGGAAACAAAGTCGAAGCCTGAGGTATAAAGACACAGAGACAAGTATACAAACATTTACAAGATATACCTATGACATGTGCCTTTAACATGAATTTCTTGAACATTCATTTAAAGGCCTTACAATGAAGAAATCAAGAGTGGCAGCAAGTTCTGTTGGAATAAGGGGAGCGTCTTCTTCCACACTCCCCTGGCTGACAGGAAAGCACATCTGTTTGGCCCATGGTAGTTACATGCTCCCATTGAGTCAGGGGCCACGTCTATGAACACAAGAGGTGCTAAAAATATGCTGTTGACTCATTGTCTCTAAGAGCAGAAGAAATGCCAAAAGTATAGGACAAGAGGCAGAACAGCACGGGGAAAAATGTCACAGGGCAGTCCTCTAAGGAAGTGCTAGATCCCTCTGAAATCTGTCCCAAACACTTTCTGGTGCTGGGGAAAGTCAATTACATATTTCAAGCAATCCCACATGTCATGTGAGTATCTCATAAATGTCTGTGTATTCGTCTCTGTGAACTTGTATCTCAGGCTTCAACTTCTTGCTTCCCACCCAATCAATGGCTGCATGGCCTTGTACAACTTGCTTTCCCTCTTCAAAGCTCAGTTTCTGCATCTGTAAAATGGACACAATGCTACCTCATGGGGTTTATGATCACATTTAAAGTGCTAATATGTGGAAATTGCTTGCACAGTGCCTGGCACCTAAAAAGGGCTTAGTAAGTGTTTGATGTAATTGTTATAATGATTACTACTATTACTACAATAATAATCATTACTATAATAATCATTACTATAATAATAATTATTACTATAATAATAATGATTCTTAGTCTTTGTATTAGTATTGTCTTTGAGAGTGGGCATTATGTCTATGTAATCCTTCTGGCACAATATCTAGCATTATATCACATACAAATTAGAGAATTCATGTTATTAAAGATGAAAACGTATTTTTACTGTCCCTTAAATGCTTTTTAAGTAACTGCAAAAGAAGCCAATATCCCAACATATGAAACACACACCAAAAATTCAGTTTTGCTGGAGTTTGTTTTTGGAGGTAGCCATGGGATACCTAACATTTTTTTTTCTTTTCACAGAGACCAGGGGGCTCACTATGTTGGCCAGGCTTGTCCCGAAATTCTGGCCTCAAACCATCCTCCCACCTCAGCCTCCGAAAGCGTTGGAATTATAGGCATGAGCCACCACATCCAGCCTATCTAAAATACTGAATGCTGTTAATGAATCTCCTATGAAAAGTGAGATGTTAGTAGAAAGAAAAAAAAAAAAGAATCTCTTGAGGCCAGCATAAGAAGCTGATGGGCAAAACTCATGCTGGCATGTTTTCCTGCCTTCTTCATTTATTGGGCCCAACTTTAAAAAGCACTTACATTAATGGCTACCTTGCAAAATTTGTGATTTATTAAAAGCAGATTTTATTTTAATTGCCTTACCTAAAAATAATAGGCCTCTGATCTGCCAAAGATGAAGATTTAATTTCCAGGTGTTCCCCACAGTACTTAGAAACATCAATGTAATCAGTTATTAAAAACTTTAGAAATATTCTCATCAAAGCTCTTTATTTTATAATACAGCAAAAGAAAAGTTTATCTTCTAAAGGCATCTCTATACTTTTTTAAATAGTTGAATTTTGTCTCTGAAGCCTCCTAAAAAGAATACAATTTAGATGTTTATTATAGAGGAAATGTATTTTCCATGTTTAGTTTAAATTACATTCCATCAGTCATTTGCAATCTTAACCTACATGGAATTTTTTTGGTAGTTTTTATGTGTGGGCTTTAGGAGGGGAATCTCCAATCATCTCTATATAAATATTTCTAATCTCTATATAAATATTTTAACATTCCAATGTAAAATTTTTAAAGCTATTTTATCCATTAAAATAATGAATTTGTATGACCGAGACTGAAATAATGTGTTATCAGGGCCTCTCAGTTTTGAGGGTTGTACCATCCTCATGTTCCTCCAGCCCAGCCCATCCCAAGCCTGGCTCAGGTCCTCCTCCTCCATTTATCAGGAACCACCATCCCCGGGGATTCTAGGGGCCCTGCCTGAACAAAAGATTTTACCAGTCTTTTGTTCATTCCCTCAGAGCACAGCTAAGCAAGAGTACACTAATTTGAAAATTAACTCAAGCAAGTAGAGAAACAATATCCCCAACAGATTGCATTTTAACATAGGATTTTCTCGACACACTGTTTTAACCCAAGAGTTGTGCCAATGGTAGGAGTTCTATCTGCTAAAATATGACTATCAGCTTTGGAGGGAAATTCATGAACCTTTTCATTGTTTTTATGTTTCACTTTGCACTGTTTCTAAAATTTCCTCCAAAACCAAAAAGTAAAAGTTCTTTCCCGGCACAGTGGTCACTTTTCATTTATCATTAGATTGATTTTTCTAACTTTCAGTTGGAGCTGAAATCGACCAGGTGGTTCTTATCCAACAGACAGCAGCAAAACTCTGGGTGTATCTGTGTTCCTCTCAACAAATGTGACTTCCTCGATGGCATCATTCGTGAGAGTAACACTGAGCTCAGCAATAACATCTCTTCACTAACCTACTGGGTATCCAACATAGGATGCTCCTTTCTTTCACTGTTTTCTGACTCCTGGCAGATGTTAATCACTGGGATTTGGGAACAAGGAAATGGAATTTCTGAGAATTCTTGGGAATTCCCAAATTCATATGTTATTCTGTAATTTTCATGACACTTTACTCAAGTTTTTGAAAAATGATATGTGACTATAATAACAAGCAGATTTTTTTTCTGTAACAGCATTATATGAAAAGTTTTAATAGTCTTCTGGTTTAAAAAGATATAACAAATGATGATTTATCATTATTATGAGCTAACATATCGTGACAAGATTATAAAATCCGATAGCATTAAGATAATACAGAAAATGAGGGCCAGGCACAGTGGCTCACACCTGTGATCCCAGCATTTTGGGAGGCCAAGGGGAGCAGATCACGAATTCAGGAGATCAAGACCATCCTGGCCAACATGGTGAAACCCCATCTCTACTAAAATACAAAAAATTAGCTAGGCTTAGTGGTACACACCTGTAGTCCCAGCTACTCGGGAGGATGAGGAAGGGGAATCACTTGAACATGGGAGGTGGAGGTTGCAGTGAGCTGAGATCGTGCCTCTGCACTCCAGCCTGGCGTCAGAGCGAGACGCCATCCCAAAAAAAATCAAAAAGATAACAGAGAAAATGTTAAAAAGAAATGAACATTATCACAAAATAAATGCTAAAGAAAAGTCATTTAAAGATTGAAAGGTAACACCACAAAAAAATCATTCTTTACATGAAATTTTTAAACTAACAAGGCATCAATTGTCCCCTCCAATACTATTTGAATAACATAATACTCTGATCTCCTGGCAAGGTAAACAGCACTAGAAAGAAACAATTGTCAAAACTGCCCATTGAAGAGCGTATTTTATTTCTAAAACTTGGCATTTCCTTGAACACCTCTCATAGGATTTGTAAAACGTATTCTATACCTATGAACACGTTAGTGTTTATTTGCAGAAATGATTCACTGTTAGCAGTGGACAAGGCCATGAATACACATTTACAACACAGCAACAGATGCAAGAAAGTCTGACTGAGGACCCTTTCCTGCTTCTGTCCAGTGCACCTTGATTTCCATCTCCACACGTCAGCGCTTCCTCATCTTGCTTGACTTGAAGTCAGCACATTTCTTCAAGCCAGTAAGATCTCTATTCTCTATACTGACTATTAAGCTGTAATTCTTGCAGGAAAATTAGAATGTTCCTTCCCCTTTTTTTAATCTCTCAACTGATTTTTCTCAGAATTCAGAATTCAGGAATCCATAAATATTGTAATACCAGGAGAGAATTTACAAATGGAAATGCTATTCCCTTAGTCCATTTTCAGAAGAAATCGTGGCACTGTGTTACCCTTCTTATCTTCATTTTTTTTTCTGCAAACTTATAGTTATCACCTCTTTAAGTACGCAGCTCACCATTTCCCCTCCTTTGCAAATGGCCCAAATACAGTGAAATGGGCCCTCAGTTGCTGTGTCTTTACTACATAATCCTGCATTTCTGACCATATACAGGGACGGTGACCCATGTAAGTATGCCTTACTCAGTGCAGGCAAGGATGCCTTACTCAATGGGATTTCTCTTTCTGTCTTCAGAATTTGAACACTGGAACCCAGACATACAGAGTCTGGGAGCCATTGTGGTTTGTCATACCGATGATGGCAGCAGTGGGCAGTTAATTGACAGCTGCCTATTGCTAACATCCAGGAGCTGCCTGAACCTGCTCTTTCCCAGTCCTAAGATACCTAAGATATTGCAGTATTCTTCGTTAAATCCTTCCATGGTTTAAGCTAGCCAGAATTAGGTTCTGTTGCTTTCAATCAACAGAACCTTAGCTAATACTTTGTTATTTCTGGTTCTTATTCCTTTAATTTTCCAGAAAAAGAAGAGAAAATGGCTTACTGGTTTAAAAAAGGGAGCAACGTACCATTTATGCAAAATTTAGAAGCACCCAAAGGAATCTCTGTACAGTTCCTGAGACACACATAGGTAGGATCAGCCTAAAACTCGAACCGTATATCTAGATCATGGTTGCCACGAATGCCATGGTACAGTGGACATCTGTATCAAGATCATTATTTCCTTGCTGGGGCAGAGAGAATGTGGGGCAGGAAGAAGCACAAGGTGAGACTCACCTTTACAGTAATGCTTGGTTTCCAGGGACCATACAACCCAGTTTGTCTGGAGCTGTTCATCTTAAGTTTGTTATTCCACCATATTTATCAACAGAACTTCCTTTTTCTCTCAAGAGTATCCCACTTAGAATGATAAATTCTATGACTACCCATTAAGAATATTTAATAATTATAGAAAACTGCCTCTCTATATTTTTTGTATGTTTGAAACATTTAATAACAAAAATATCTTTAAAGTTATCACCTACACAGAATATAGCTGCCAAATGCTCCTACTCTGCTATTCTAACCGTGAATCCCTCTGCTGCCACTTCTTCCTACAGCGTTTGGAAGGATGAAATGAAATAAGCTCTCTGAAGTGCCCAACAGTGACCCGCACTGAATAAAATACAGTCACCATGCGGTGGCCTTTCTTTATGTTTACCAAACTCCTGATAAGTTATTCAGGGGTTTTTTAATCTTAACATTTTATATAGATTATACGTTCATCTGCTTCAAATTTTAAAAGGTACAAAAGGGTATACAGTTAAAAGTTTCTCAACCCACCCCCATTTATCCCCCTGGAGCAACTGTTTCCAGATTTTTTAATTTCCTTAAAAGAATATCCTAGATATGGAAAAGAAAGATTACATATTTATATGCATCTGTGTATGTATTTTCCCATGAGAAGCTCACAAAGTCCCCTTGAAGAGACTGTATCTGTGTCTTTTGAAGAGGGATATTTGTAACAATGATTGTAAATATTTGTAATCAATTTACAATGGGGGTACATTCCAATAAACTTATGAAAATATTGTAAGCTGAAAACGCATTTAACTAAACATCACTAATTAAACTACTAAGCATCATAGCTTAGCTGGTCCTATCTTAAACACACTCAGAACCTTCATATTAACCTACAGTTAGGCAAAAATCATCTAACACACAAAGCCCATTTTATAATAAAATAAGCTCTGAATATCTCTTGTAGCATACTGAATACTACACTGAAAGTGGAAACAGAATGGTTGTACGGGTACTCCTGGCACAGCTTCTGCTGCATGTGTATCACTTTCAAACTACCTTAAAGTAAAAAAATCATAAGTCAAAATATTGTAAGTCAGGGATTGTTTGTACTTCCACGTTACATGAAGAAATTGAGTCTTGAAAAGATTAAGTGATTCGCCCAAGGTATCATACTGGTAGTTAAATAGTGAAACTTGGATTCAAATTCTTCAGTCACTACATGTATTGTCCTGAATTTTGAAAAAGAGGAAGAGGAATTAACCTACTAAATTGAAGGCATACTTCAGGCACAGAAGAACCAGGCACCTGCACGTCCCAGCAATTGTGAAAAGTCCACTTGCCCCGAAATATGTCTCCTGGTCATATGAAATTCCACCATTTCGGATTTTTACCCAGGGATGTAGAGTAATCTTCTCTTTTCCTAGAGCTCTCCTCAAATAGAAATCTTGGAAGACCAAATACATGCTAACATTGGAAAACTTGTTTTCTCCTCTTGGTAAGGCAAGGTGCTGAAGGAGGGGGTCCTATGGCTGTGCAGGGGCATCCTGGAGGCGTGGGGAGAAGAAACTGAAAGGCAAGGTTGGATGGAACAAACAATACCTATCTCAGGATTCTCCCTGGAACCTGCCCTAACTTTGTTCTACTAGATTCAGCCACTGACCTGCTGTCAAAAGACCACAGTCAATCTGACTTGTTTTCAACATAATGATGAATATTGATTTGATCCCTTCATCCAGCATTCTCAGTTGGCTCTTTTTTTGACCAACGATATACATTACCAGGGGAGCGTGGGCAGTTAATTCTTCCACACAGGACTCTGGGGTTTCTTAGTTAAACAGAATCACCTACCTTAATATCAGCCAGTTTGTATCCCAAGTCCTGAGCAGCACCAGCTCCCTGCAATGCCTCGCCTTTTCAATATGGCATAAAATCAGAAATGAAAGATGAAACATCATAGCCAATATCACAGATATATGAAGGATCATAAGAAACTGCTAGGTATAATTACACACTAGCCAATTAGATCATCTAGAAGAAATAAATTCCTAGACACATAAAACCTACCAAGACTGACGCATGAGGAAATTTAAAAATCTGAACAGAGTAATAGCAAGCAAGGAGATTGAATCAGTAAGAAAATGTCTCCTATCAATGAAAAACCCAGAACCAGATGGCTTTCCAGATTAATTCTGCCAAACATTTCAAGAACTCATTTCAGTCCTCTCAAACTCTTCCAAAAAGTTAAAGTGGAGGGAATACTTCCATACTCATTTTACAGGGCCAGCATTACCCTGATTCCAAAGCCAGACAAGAATACTACAAGAAAGGAAAATTACAGGCCAATATCCTTGATCAACATAGATGCAAAAATCCTCAACAAAATCTTAGCAAACCAAATTCAACAGCACATTGAAAGAATCATTCACCATGACTGAGTTATGGTTCAACACAAGCAAATCAATACATATAATACACCATGTTAGAAAAATAAAGCATGGAAACTATATGGCCATCTCCTTAGATATAGAAAAAGCTTTTGACAAAATTTAAACCCCTTTCATGGGGGGAAAAAAAACGCTCAATGGATTATGTATTGAGGGACTGTATCTCAACAAAATAAAGGCCATATATGAGAAACCCATAGCTACCACCACAGTCAACAGTGAAAAGTTGAGATTTTCCTCTAATATCAGGAACAAGGCAAGGATGCCCACTGACACCACTTCTCAGGATAATTCGGCAAAAGAAAGAAATAAAAGGCATCCTAAGAGGAAAGGAAGATGTGAAATTGTCTCTGCTGACAACATGATCTTCTTATACATAGAAAACCCTACAAACTTCACTTAAACAAAAGGTTAGAACTCAACACAAAGATGGGAACAATAGACACCGAGGACTCCAAAGTGGGCAGGGAAGGCTGGTAGGAGCCAGGGTTGAAAAACTGCCTGTCGTGTATGCTGACTGCTTGGGCGATGGGATCATTATAAGCCCAAACTTCAGCACCATGCAGTATACCTGTGTAAGAAACCTGCGTATCTACCTCCTGACTCTAAAATGAAACATACAACATTTAAAAACAAACACAAATAAAATTTGAAAACTGTTGGAACTGAACTGATAGGTGAAATCAGTAAAGTTGTAGGATACAAAATCAACATATGGAACCTTGAATACAGCAACATCCAGCTGTCTGACTTGAAAGTCTCAGAGGCAAGAAAACCCGTATATGAACTCAGAAACAATGAGCTAAGTCGTGTTTATGTCTGAAAGGGTATTCAGAGCTTCGTTCATGTTACATCAGAGCCAATAGAAAGAACCAACAGGGGCCGGGCGCGGTGGCTCACGCCTGTAATCCCAGCACTTTGGGAGGCCGAGGCGGGCGGATCACGAGGTCAAGAGATCGAGACCATCCTGGTCAACATGGTAAAACTTCGTCTCTAGTAAAAATACAAAAAAATTAGCTGGGCGTGGTGGCGCGCACCTGTAGTCCCAGCTACTTGGGAGGCTGAGGCAGAATTGCTTGAACCCAGTCGGCGGAGGTTGCAGTGAGCCGAGGTCGCGCCATTGCACTCCAGCCTGGCGCCTGGTGACGGAGTGAGACTCTGTCTCAAAAAAAAAAGAAAGAAAGAAAGAACCAACAGGAAACCTATACCTAACAAACAGAAATGACAAGATGGAGGGAAAGCAGAGGTAAGGGCTTACCTTACAAAAGGGAAGTGATTAGCTCGATATGCAATACAATATTTGCTCTGGGGCCAAAGATTTGTGTAATCATTTGGGTATTACTTGCACAACCAGAAAAATCAGTCACTCTTTAGAAAAATGTGTTTCCGTATAAGTCTTAGGACTCAGCTATCTATAATAATATGAAAAGACAATACTTTCATCCAAAATGAGTATTTTTGTTTGTCTTGGCTTGTTATTCTAATGTCAACAGCCTCTAAATAAAGTGTTGAAGTACACGATATAACCACCTCTTTCTCCATCTTTCCCATTGCTCCCATAGGGGTTCAATTGTGCAATTTCACCATTAGCAATGCTTTTTGCTGAAATCTGGCTTTTCAAAGGGAGAGTATCCAGAAACAGAAGACATGGATCTGGGAGGCTCTTCCTACTAGAACTGCTGCTTCAGTTTAATTTGAAAAAGCCCACACCCCATTCCTAATGACAAACATCTGAACCACTGGGTCTTCCCACAAGCAAGACCAGGCTATGCCTCCTGCTTGCTCTGTTCTGTAAGCAAACCACAGATCGCTCCCCGTGAAGGGGAGCCTGCCAGGAGAGCCACATTCCACCAGACCCTGATTTAGCAAGACATTTCCATATCATCCCCCCAACCAGCTGGAAGTCCTCCAACTCTCTTGTGTAAAAATCTAACTCATCTTGCTGAATTTCCTGATTTAAAAGTCTAATTCATTTCACCAAGTGTGGCATAAGGAAACCAAGCCAACCAGCACTCACTTGACGGAATGCTCCAAACCAAAGCTATTGCATGTGCATTCTGGGGGGAGGGGAAAGTGGTCCAAATATGTCATGGAGGGAGTGCCAGCCCATTGTTATCCTCTCACTATTGCCATAGGACCTTGGCTGATGGCATCAGAGGAAAAACAAGTTTATCGATTACATTCAGCCATTAAGCTCATTCCTCCATGAAAAATAATAGTCACCCGCCCAATGTCTCTTATTCAAATAAGCACTGCAAAATATAAAGGAGTCCCAGTTTTAAAATGGGACACATGTTCTCTAAGCGGTGAGCCACGTTAGAGATGCACTGTTTACATTGCATAAAGTCCCCCAGAGCCAGGGTAAGGAAGTGCATCTGTTCTTTGATGTTCTGGGATGAAGGAGAAAGTAAAAAAGATTGCAGAAGTGAGTGAGAAGGAGCCCATGAGATACAGGAGGTAAATCCATTTGCTGATTGCAATAATGATGATAATACACGGAGCTATACATACACACATGCAAACTTTCACATTTTTTAAAGAAAGAACTTAAGGCATTCACACATGTGATCAGCCCTTATAGACTCTCCTGATTAACTGCAAGGCAAATCTTCCCTTCTCCTTTTTTTCTTCACCATCCTGGGCTCCCTTTTTTGACTTTTTTTTTTTTTTTTTTTTAATGTATAAACGATCAGCTCATATTCCGAAGTTTGTAGTCCACTCCCGCCTCCGCTGTCTCTACACCGTCCATGTACATCTGCAGCTGTCACGCTGCTGGGCATCCTCAAACCCACCAGTTTCCCTTTTATGTTTCAGCAGACAAACATGATGTACTAGGCACCACTGAGACTCAAAATGCTTTATTTGATTTTTTTATTGCATCTGAGAGAAATCTCAGGGTTGCAAACCTGAAGGAGTCAGAGTTGTCTCCATGTGTTTCCGTGGGAAGAGTATCATGTGGAGAAAAAAGCTGATTCTACTAATCAAAAGGAATAATTTTTTTGGTATCAGACCATCCTCCGAATGCATTTACACTACCGAGTGAAGGTTCACATGAGGAACATAGTCAAACAGCACCACCTACAGGAAGAGCTGAAAAATGCAGTGGAGCCGGACTGAGGAAAGAAAAGCAAACTCAGGCCTGGCTCAGCGGGCTCCGCTCTCCTCCTCTGTCTCCACGGAGAGATTAGGATGACAGCCGCAGTGCACCTAGTATTTCATCACTTGAAGGGAACGCAGATTACAGCAAATCGTGGGAAAGAATGTTAATATCATGCTCTGCTAAACAATAGGAAATGACTCCTAGTTGAGACAGTGACTTTTCGTCAGAGGTTCCTGATACCTGAAAAGACAGCCCAGGGGATCCTGCATTACACCTGGTGTATGTGAATTACGCAGTTTTTTTCCTTTGTAATCAAGGCCCAAACACAAAAATCACACTTTAGAAACAGCCTCTTTCGGTTTGTAACTACCTTGCTTTCAGGGTCTTCAGGGCAAAAAGAAATACAACACAAAGACACTTTCTCCTTAGGAATCATACACAAATTCACTCCACCCATTTTATTTCCACATGGACCTCTCTATCCTCCTGTTAGGTCCTTCCTGGTTAAAGCGGAATAAATCTCAGCCCTCTCTCTCCAGATGGCAAGTGACAAGAGCGGGGATGCTTGCCTCAGGAAGTCTTCCCCATGCCTCTGCACTCATGCAAGCCTGAGCGGAGACATGCAAGAAATTATGAATGCATTTTAATTCCCCAGACCCTACAATTAAAAATGGAAATGTTTTGGGCAGGCGTGGTGGTTCTCACCTGCAATCCCAGCACTTTGGGAGCCCGAGATGGGCGGATCACCTGGGTCAGGAGTTCAAGACCAGCCTGGCCAACATGGCAAAACCGCGTCCCTACTAAAAATACAAAAATTAGCTGGGCGTGGTGTTGCACACGTGTAGTCCCAGCTACTCGGGAGGCTGAGGCAGGAGAATCGCCTGAACCTGGGAGATAAATGTTGCAGTGAGCCGAGATCGCACCATGCACTCCAGCCTGGGTGACAGAGCAAGACTTCATCTCAAAAATTAAAAAAAAAAAAAAAAAAAAATAGAAAGTGTTTTGTTCATTCATTTGTAAATGTGTGTTGGTAAAACAGGGGCAGTTTAAGCAACACTTCTTATTGTCTACATTGTTTAGATTCATCGGACACGAGCTCTTGTCTCCATTTTGCCTGGACAGACCCAATTCAAGCATTAACAACAGCTGTAACCTCCTCAAATCAAGAAGAGGAATCAGCATGATTGCTAAATTCAAATAAAGTCTTGTTTTATTTCATTTTTATTTTTTAATGCAGCCATTCCTCTCAGTGCTATCATCAGGTAAGATTATCAGTCCTGATTAGGTAAAAGTATTATTACCAAATGCAATTCTTAAAAATTCAGTGTCTAACTACACTATTAATTAGCCTTTCTGTCTCCCCTATGTATTCTCCCTTAAACACCCCTTTCCAAATTTAAAATCACAGAAACAAAAATGTGATGCCTAAAGAGAGCCTAGCAACTGCCCAATCCTGTAATTTGATGAGTGGGAGTATTGAAGCCCAGAGGAGGTCAAGTCATTTGTTCCCAATGTCTTAGATAAGAAGGAAAATGACCAGCTGGGAAATCCCACTCATGTCAAGGCAGAGGTACAGGGCACCCTCATAGTTTTATGGTTGAATTGTGCCACACTCCTACATCCTTCTTTAGGAATCACAGAACATTCTTAAATTGAGTCGGAGTCACTGACTTCTTTCTCAGGATCATTGAATTCTGTCCTTACGGGCTATGACAACACATCTTGGTATCATGTTATACGAAGACCATTTATCTAGTTCAAGAAATGAGCACAGGGCCAGACGTTGCGGCTCACACCTGTAACCCCAGCACTTTGGGAGGCTAAAGTGGGCAGATCACCAGAGGTCAGAAGGTCAAGATCAGCCTGACCAACATGGAGAAACCCTGTCTCTACTAAAAATACAAAATTAGCCAGACGTGATGGGGCACGCCTGTAATCCCAGCTACTCAGGAGGTTGAGGCAGGAGAATGGCTTTTTAACCCAGGAGGCAGAGGTCGCGGTGAGCCAAGATCACGCCATTGCACTCCAGCCTGGGAAACAAGAGCGAAACTGTCTCAAAAAAAAAAAAAAAGAAAAAAAAAAAAAGAAAAAGAAAAGAAAAGAAAGCACAGCCATTAGAGCCCGGCAACTTTCCCCATGTCCAGTAAATTTAGCTTCTCCATTAGAAGCTGTCAGAATGGAACCTTCTGGCCCCTCTTGATTTTGATTTGTGCATGAATGATTGTGCTAGGAGAGCTTTCCTAGCTGATAGTGAGCAAAACTTTTTCATAATCTATAGAAAAATATTAAATCAGAAGCACAGAGTTATTTCATGACTTTTATCTTCCTGCAATTTTCTTGTGGGCATAAATGATTTAGTTTTGTCCTGCCTACCCCACATCCCTTTCCCAAGTCACTAAAAGAGTATGCAAAGCAGGTTCTCAAACGTTTTTGAATAAATAGTGATCCAAGCCACCCAGTGCATGTTGCCAAATGCCAACCCCATAAATAATGGAACACCTCGTCTCATTCAGCCAATCAAAATCCAGTGCTCCTATTATTTTAAGCTTTCAGAGCCCTTGGGCATCTGCTTTCTCAGCATTTCCCAAACTTTACTCATTTTCATCCTACCTTCATAATTTTGCTCTGCCAACTACCTCTACTATTATTTATTTCACATATTTTTAAATAGCCCCATTTTCTAAACTTAAATTCATGCCTTTTAAAATGAAGCTTTATTACTACTATATATCAAAAGCTAGTATTACTTATTCTAAGTACTCATAACCACATATTCACAACTATTAGAATTTAGTAATGTGCATCCACATAATATCCAAATTCATGATGCATCTGCACACACTTTGAGAAATAATTCTGCATTACTCACTCAATGTTCTTGACATCCTCATGAGGTAGAGCAAACCTCAGGCCCAAAGAATTGAGGTAGGAGTCCAAGCAAGGTGCCAGCCAGGTAAAGGCAATCTTTGGCTGGGAAGTCAGGACTACCAGCCCCGAAGTTAAAGGTTAATGCTCTTTCCTCTGCCCTCCGTAACCTCTTATCTGCAAGTGCGGTCAGCAGCCTGCCCTAGAGACTTGCTAAAGATACAGAAGCTCAGGCCCAACCCCAGGCCTGTGCAAACTGAATCTGCATTTTAACAAGGTCCACGTAATTCACGTGCACATTAACGTTTGAAAAGCCCCAGTCTAGCTCAGCTGTTCTCTAACTTGTCAGCGCATTAGAACCATCTGGAGAGACTTTAACAATACCGATGCCTGGGCTTCACCTCCCAGAGAATCTGATGTAAGTGTCTGGGGTTTGCCCTCTGCCTAGGTATTTTTTAAAAACTCCTCAGCTTATAAAGAGCTGATAGGGCTGGGCCCAGTGGCTCATGCCTATAATCCTAGCACTTTGTGAGGCCGAAGTGGGCAGATTGCTTGAGCCCAGGAGTTTGAGACTAGATGATGCTAAAACCCCGTCTCTACAAAAAAATACAAAAAGTAGTTGGGCATGGTGGTGGCGCATGTCTGTAGTCCCCGCTACTCGGGAGGCTGAGGCAGGGGATCGCTTGAACCCAGGAGGTCACAGTCTGGTCAACAGAGCAAGATCTTGTCTCCAGGGGAAAAAAATGCTGGCAGCTTACAAGCTAGGGAGGCTTACAAGTTTTTTAAATGGGGCTAGATTAGTGATTCCAGAACTTTAGCTCATCAAAACCACCTGGATGGCTTGTTCAACTACAGCGGTTTGGCCCCACCCCTGGAGTTTCTGGCTGGCTCAGGGTCTGGAATGAGGCCCGATGATTTGCATTTCTAACAACCACCAGGTGATGCTGATGCTGAGGTCCAGGGACCACATTTTGAGAATCTTTGCTAGATGAACCGGACAAGATCAAAGCTCAAACTTACCGCAAGAACTTTTCTAGACCCACCTGCAAGTTGCAGTGGAAGTAAGCATCTAAGGGTGAAAAAGGTTTAACTATGTAAGGCTTTTAAACCTGTGTTCTCATATGTCCACATTTCTCTTATCAACCTAAATAACAAACGGAGAGACTCTCCACAATAAAAAGATGATCTGTTTGGAAGCGGCCTTGCCATGGAAAGACGCAAGGCGGGGTAAACAATGTGCATATTCACGGAGGTAAAGGAAGACAAAGGAAAAAACTGAGGAAGATTATATGATCATTTTGAAATGATTATTCTTGGCCACAAAGATCAATAACAAGGGTGATACCAGTCCCAGATTGGACAGGCAGTTGTTGGGCAAATATCCTTCAGAAGCATTTTTGTGTGTAAAGTTGCAATGTGCTTTGTGCAAGATTGTTTTTTGCAGTCGTCTGTGATAATTTTTATTATCAGGCATACAAACCTGAGAATCCTTTTTTTGCATGGCCTTCACTGGCTCTATTTGTCAGGGTTTTGGTGGGGATTGGGGGTTAACACTCTCAATGTCAGAACTGCCATAAGGTAGGTACCCCACTGTCTTGTTTCGTCTTCATGAAACAATGTTTTCACCAGGACAAAGTCTACACATAAATTGTAAAAATACTCCGGGATGCAGCCCCTGGAAAAGTTTGGAGTCATCCTCGGGGTTCCCACCCAGGTGGGCAAGCACAGCCACCATGGATAAACACAAAGTGGGGATGCCCGCTGGGGGTCGGCGGCAGGCAGTGGCCCTGGTTCTGATATTTGTCTGAAAACACAGCTCCTCCATGTCACCCTCAGGCAGCCACCCCAAGCTGCTTGAGAAGTCCTTGAAGCCGATGTTACCACTAGGACAGCAAGTTTGCCTGAAAGTTATTTGCCTTTGCAGCAGATTCATTATATCAGAACAAAGAGAAGATCAGTGACTAAAAGATTCCTCTCCTTTTAAAAATCATACTCTTTAACTCATAGCACATTTTCATTGTCCGTCTGGGCAAAGCTGCTCCCTCATTTTGCTTTTTCCCTCTTGTCCGTGATGCTCACACTCATCCTCCCTATCCCATCAGCAAACTCTCTAGTATGTTTCATATGTTTCCTTAAACATTATATCTTGGCCGGGTGTGGTGGCTCATGCCTGTAATCCCAGCACTTTGGGAGATGGAGGTGGGCAGATCACTTGAGCCCAGGAGTTTGAGACCAGCCTGGGCAACATAATAAGATATCATCTTTACTAAAAATAGAAAACAAACAAAAAAAAATTAGCTGTGTATGGTGGCCTGTGCCTGTAGTCCCAGCTACTCACGAGGCTAAGTGGGAGGATCACTTGGGCCTGGGAGGTCAAGACTGCAGCGAGCTGAGACTGTGCCCTGCACTCCAGGCTGGGCAACAGAGTGAGACCCTGTCTAAAAAAACAAAAAAACCCAAAACTATCTCTGTAGAAATAGGCAAGGCTGTTTTGTATGCAAATATGGCTTTAAATTACATAATGACATTATGTCAGTAAGCCCCTTTTTTTCTTATAGTTGCACTCAGCGTCATGATTTTAAGACCTACGCGTGTTGCTTTATATTTTACCTCATGAGAAGTCACCTTTACACGTCTGTTTCTCACACTGAAATCAACATGCTTTTGAGTCAGGGTTTAGGACTGAGCGAGGCTGTTCCTTGCAGTTAATCTGCCACCAGATGCGTTTATCCCTCTTTAGGACTGTAACGAATTCCTTTCCGCTCTGTTCGGCCATGCCCACTAGCAGGCATCACAGGTGTCTTCTTTGAAAAAGAAAAAGATTTCATCCCTTGGTTTCCTGACAGCCATCAGCACCCCTCAGCTCTTTTTCCTGGAATTTGCACCAAATAGTACAGAGATGGACTCCTCCAAGGAAAATGTGTCCCTAACATCTATGATTTATCCTTGCTTATACAAGATCATTCCAGCCTATAAAAAAGTATTTTTTTTAAATATGAAAAGTTACCTCAATCTTGGATTACAGAGTTTCAGATCAAAATGAAAACATAGTAAAACTGCTTATCAGAGAGTTTCCTGTTCTTACTCACCCTTACTCCTTTTGCAGATGTGAGTCATAAATTTAAAACCAAATCCTCTCTCCCGCAAGGTCAACTCCCACTAACACGCATGAGGAGGGAATTTGGCTCATATAATAACACTTAATTAAAATGTGTAATGTCCACATGTACACAAGAGATAAAAAGAATGCTTCTTTGGGCATGTTTCCAGCCTAATCTCAAAATACGTGAAGTGTTTCTTAATCTACTATGCCCCATAAATAACAAACATAAGATACTAAGATTTAAAATGTTAAAAAATTTCAAAAACACTTTCCTAGTCCTCCAGATGAGTACTACACAAGTTCGTAATAATAAAACATTTAAAATAGGTACCATGTATTGTGTATTTATAACGTACCAGGCACTGGACTATATCATTCATATGTTTTCACATTTTAATCCTCATAAACCAACCACATAGATTTTTTATCCTTGTTTTAAAGATAAAAGACCTAAGGCTCAGACATAAATCTTTTTTAAAAAAATCTTTAATCCCTTTATACAAGATTAGCTCATTCTCACAAGCCAAAAATAAAACCCCGAACTCCCATATCTCCCCATATAAAGAAATACTCTTTATTTCTCCCTCCAGAACTCCTCCTCCCTCCTCTTTCCATCTTCAGCCAGCATCTGGAAGGTTCTGTCTATGTTCACTCCTCCGTGTTCCCGCCTCCCTCCTCCCCTCCATTCCTTGCAACCTGGTTGCCTCTCACAGCAGTGAAACAGAAAGCCATTTCCTCAGCCCATAACCAACTCGAACTTGGAATCACTGTGCACGCTTAGCCGCTGCCGCCTCCTCTTTTCAATTAACTCCCTGCCTTGATTTGCCACCTCTGGCACCCTCTGCCTTCATTCTTTCCCATCGCTTCATGTCTTTCCGGGCTGCTTTGCCAACTCTTCTTCCTCTGCTGCACTCACATGTCCAGGCAGAGGAGTACTAGCTGGTGTCCCTGGACCATCTGGAGCCCCTAGACTGGAGCCTGGGTCCTGGGGTTAATTCCCTTCCCCACCTGTGGAGGCTTAGCTCCTGCCACCAGTGGGGTTCTCACAAGTGCCTGCCTTTTCCTCAAACTCTGCCTCTTACAGGATTTCCATAGGCTGACCATTTATGAGTTGTGTGACCCTGGACCTCAGTGTCCTCCCATAGAAAACAAGGAGCATGAACTAGCTTTATCTCTAGGTGTTACTTTTCTTTCTTTCTTTTTAAACAAGGTCTACTGTGTCACCCAGGCTGGAGTGCAGTGGCACGATCACGGCTCACTGCAGCCTCAACCTCCTGGGCTCAAGTGACCCTCCTGCCTCAGCCTCCCAAGTAGCTGGGACCACAGGCATGCACCACCACTTCTAGCTAACTTTTTTATTTTTTGTAGAGATGGGGTTACAATGTTTCCCAGGCTAGTCTTGAATTCCTGGGCTCCCAAGAATTTTAACATTTGAGTTTTCTTCCAACAAAGAGGTGATTCCTACATGGAGGAAAATATAACTTTATATAAACATATATAAACCCTGCTTCCCACTTTAATTAAGCCATGAATTCCTGCGGCAGCTAGGGATGTGAAAAGGCAAGCGAGAAGAGGAAATGTGCATGACACTCTTAACAGCTTGGAAATAAACAGGGAGGACTGAAGTGACCCTGTGGCTCCAAAGGTGGCTGCTCCTTAGCCTCCTCCTGTCCTTAGACCCAGCTGGACCTTTGCATGCACTGGCTCCCAGGTTGCAGGGAGTGCTAGCGGCTCCAGCTTGCCTGATTGAAGGAGCCCATGTGGCTTTCCTTGGACTCCCTGCTCGGACGGTGAATCCCTGCAAGGCCTGGATCCATTGCCCTCTTCTTCTCCCACCCCACCCAGCATTCTTCTTCATGAGTTTGCTTTCTTCTATCTTTTTTCCTCCACTTTTCATTCAAAAATTGTTGATTAAGCCCCTTTTATGGGCCAGACATTTTCTAGAGTCTGGGGACACCTCAATGAGCAGACAGGTTCTTATTCTCATAGATCTTCCATTCTAGAGAGAAAGGTGAATGATAGACAAATCAAACAGCAGGCGGTGAGGGGTACTATAAAGAAGGATGAGCGGGGAACGCAGGTGGGAAAATGTACCACTTCGTCCTCTAGAGACCAGGGAAGGCCCCTCTGTTAGGGTGATATTTAACAGACATTTGAAGACACTGAAGGAGTGAGCCATGAGGATGTCTAATGAAAGAGCATTCTTCCCCAGGCAGAGAACAGCAAGAGCAAAGGCCATGACGAAGATGTGAGCTTAGCCAGAGTGCGGGACGCCAAGGGTGGTCTACAGTGCATCAGAGTCTTAACAGATGAGCTTCCCAGTGCCCTTTGACTGCTGCAGAGACCCTGTGCCCCCAACACACAGCCCCAGTCATCTTAAAGTAATTATGTTATGGCAATTTGTCCCAAAATTTTCTTTGATCTTGATTTACCTTCTGGTATCCCACCCCGAAAGTAGAAATTTCTAAGGGAGGCTGAGGCACAAGAATCGCTTGAACCCGGGAGGCAGAGGTTGCAGTGAGCTAAGATAGC
The DNA here is from genome assembly GCA_004027835.1 of Alouatta palliata. Taxonomy (NCBI): domain Eukaryota; kingdom Metazoa; phylum Chordata; class Mammalia; order Primates; family Atelidae; genus Alouatta; species Alouatta palliata. Next base: position 3,427 of record PVKV010014030.1, on the reverse strand, counting down.
ACCACTGCACTCTAGCCTGGGCGACAGTGAGACTCCATCTCAAAAAATGTACATATATATATATATATATATATATATATGAATGAGTTTCTGAGGTCCCCAATTTGGCTATGGGCTTCTGGCTCTTGAACCCTTCAGCCTCATCCCTCCTCCAGCATTGGCTCCTGACCTGTCCCTGACCCTTTTCAGTGTCTCCTGTCTAAGCTTTTTTGCTCCCCAGGCCTGATGGGATTTGAATGCTTCTTTTCCTACAATGCGCACTCACCCCTCAGAACACGTTCTCTTCCAGCCACTCCAGGTAACAAATCCAGTAAAATCTACCCTGAAGTCAGGAACACTCCCCACTGGCAGGCCCATGAGATGGGTGTTTCTGCTGAGGAAGAAAAATACACGAATATCCAGATATAGAAGAGGACCACGAAAGATGCCCAAACCCCTATGGAGAAATGTGGCATTGTCTCATCTTCCTCCCAGATCCACTAAGAGGAGCTTTTCAAAGGACGTAATCCCATAAAGAAAGAAAACTGGAGAAGTACGAGCAGAGGAGAAAAGTCAACAACATTTGAGAAGCTGAAAGTGGATGCGCAGTGACTGTCCTGGTTAGCCAGAGAATATGAGCTAAAAGAGAACTTTATTACACGGGCCCTGTAACGGGAAACTTACAAACACTGTGGAAAATGTCTCCAAATGTGTGTTCTCAAAAGTTGCAGAACCTTTTTTCAGATACTTACCATCAAAATAACTTCCCTTTCAACTCAAACATCTTGATGTCGCCGTCACTGACTACAGTCTCCTTCTGACTCCATATTTCACAGAGTGGTACCCTGGGGTAACTGGAGTGCTTTAAACCCCTTTAAACTCCAGTGGCCCACTACCAAAGTCACCCAAATAAATACATGATGGAGGTGAAAATGGTGTGCCGGCTATGCGAGCACTGCCCAAGGTAGCTCTCCAGCCCTCCAACCCTCTACACCACCTTCCTAAGCCCCTCACTCTTCTGTACAAACTCTGGAGTGACCACTGGGGTCTCAGCCACTGGTTCTTCTTAATATTCCTCCTCAAGTTAGCATCAAGGCCGCCTTCAAAAGTCATTCCCATGCCTACCCTGAGCAATCATTTCTCCTGGGCCGGGGGTCTGACTCTCAATAGAAGTGGAGGGTATACCAGTAATATTTATTTGTATGGAGGCTTTTTAGGAGTTATATCTAAGACAGTGTGGTCAGAGACATCCCTGCGAGGATTTGCCTTAGTATGAACAGAATTTAGAAAGGCTAGAGGCCCAGAAAGTTAATACAGCCATTAGACAGTCTTCCTGCTGAGTGTTTGTATGCCAGTTAGAGACCCTGAAGTGGCCCTGAGGGCACTGCTGAGTAACAGGAAGCCATGCACATCTTGCTCCAGATATCTAGACGTCAGAACTTATATTTATAGGGGTAAGGTCTTGACTCCAACTTGTCCTGACTCGCCCTGAGTTTATACTGCATGATGTAGTAAAAAGACCCAGAGCTTTGAATTTATGGATATGGGTTTGTAGCCCAAATCTACCAATTTACCTGTGTGATCTTGTTTAATCATTCTGGACCTTGATTTCTTCAGCTGCAAAACAGAGGCAATAATAATACTGACCTTGCATGGCTGTGTCTAGGATTCTAAGTAATATATGTCAGAATTTTTCAGTGCAATGCTCATTACACAGGAGCCCCTCAGCAAGTGATGGGTATTCTTTTTTTTCTCACTTAAGGAAAGGCTCATTTCACTTCCACATGGAAGTAAGACTCAAGAATACTCAAGATAGGATACGGATTTTTGTTTTAAAATACCTTAAAATTATCTGACATCTTTGAATAAGTTTTTATTTAATTGGGGCCCCACAGTGCTGTGTTCTACCATGGAGAAAAAGAAAAAGTTTTAAGAGCAGGAGTTACCAATTAACTGCCTTCTCAAAACAGAGTCTACAGTCTCTAAGGAGATGACTTCTTCCTGGGACCAACCAGGATGAATTGCGTGCAAAATGTGCTCCAACTGACGGGACAAACCTGCGATTCTCAGGCTTCATATAAAAAGCCCAAACAATTAATTCAGAATTGCTTGAAATCGAGAAAATTTTTAAGCGCTCTCCAGTGACTCTAGTGCATGGCCAAGATGAAGAGACACCAACTTCTTTTTAAACAATGACCTACTGGATGGAGTATAAGGATTATACTCATTTCAATATTCGAAATCTCTTCCAAACACAATCCCCTCACTCTCAGCACAGTTGCTGCTAAACCACTTTCTGAGAAGCGGACGGCAGTCTAATGCAAGAGCCCGCAGGCCACAGCCGTGAAGTCCTGACGTGAAGTCGTGCTGCCTAAGCAGAGTTGCCTCGGGTTATCTGAGAGTGTTGAGGCCAAAAGAAGATAGCATCAAGCCCAAAAGAAAAGGCAGGCAATCTAAAGTTCCAAAAAGGAGATGAGGCAGAAGCAGAGAGAAAATTGGGAAGTGGGGCAGAGACCAGCTTGACCACAAGACATGAAGAGGCAGAATGAGGTCACCACGGAATGACTCTTGTGGTCAGCACACACACGCCACATGAGACCCAGCCTGGCTGGGCGCGGTGGCTCACACCTGTAATCGCAGCACTTTGGGAGGCCGAGGCAAGTGGATCACTTGCACCCCGGAGTTTGAGACCAGCCAAGGCAGCATGGTGAAACCCCATTTCTACAAAAAAAAAAAAAAATACAAAACATTAGCCAGGTGTGGTTGCATAGGCCTGTAGTCTCAGCTACGCAGGAGGCTGAGGTTGGGAGGATTGGTTGTGCTAGGGAGGTCAAGGCTGCAAGGAGCTGTGATCACTCCACTGTACTCCAGCCTGGGTGACAGAGTGAGGCTGGAGTGCAGTCTCAAAAAAAAAAAAAAAAAATGCAGCCTGCACCAGTCATACCGGTAGGCTTGCTCTGATATCAGCGCTTCAAGCAGGTGATAACACTATGAAGTTTATTTTTAATTGCTAGGTGTGGTGGTTGTCCTTCTTCAGAGTAAAAATGCACTTCCTTGCTCCCTTTGGAATGAAGTGTGGACCTGTGATTTTGGCCAAGAAAATGTGACCGAAAATGACCTGGACACTGCAAATGGGAGCTTTAAGAGCCAGTGCACAATTTATCACTAATCCTTTTTCTGCTTCAGTCATCATGGAAGCCCAAGTCATATGGAACTCCCACCAGCCTGGATTGCTGATTAAGAATGTTCTATGTTAGAGCAAAAAATAAGTAGTTGTGTTAACCACAGAAATTCGGAGGTTTTTTTTTTTTTTTTAAATATATACTTTTTATTGCATTTTAGGTTTGGGGGTACATGTGAAGAACATGCAAGATTGTTACATAGGTACACACATGGCAGTGTGATTTGCTGCCTTCCTCCCCATCATCTGTATCTGTTATTTCTCCCC